>JANTPZ010000452.1:0-52625 GCA_025593235.1 Vachellia pachyceras | reverse complement strand
GGTTGAAGTGGGGGAATGAGTTCTTGAAGAAGAGGATGAAACCGGGATCTCAGGTGGAGATGAGCCCGGAAGCTATGAAGAGGATGAAAAGGTTGGGACTTGTATGCATGATTCCTCTTTTCCTTCTGTTTTTCCCGATGATTAGGAAAATCTTAAATATTTTTGTGATATATCTTTTCTTCCTTGGGACAGGGTCAAGAAAATGACGAAGATGTCGGAGAAAGTGGCTGTCGGGGTGCTCTCAGGTGTTGTTAAGGTATCTGGATTCTGCACAAGTTCCGTAGTGAACTCAAAGGCGGGCAAGAAGTTCTTCAGCCTTCTCCCAGGAGAAATCATCCTTGCTTCCTTGGATGGATTTAGTGAGTCATTCGTCTCTTGACCCCTTTTAGCTCAATTCCTGAGTGTGCATTGTGCTGGGGATCAACGGAATGTGAAATCTAGTAGGCTTTAGGCTATTTTGCACAAACCAGTATATCATTCTGAACATGCATGTCGATATGTTTTGGACGTATTTTATTAACTTTACAATTCGAAAGCATCAATGATTAATCTCAGCAATCATTCTATTTATCACCCTCCTCCATCGAACTTTTAGAAAATAGCTTTGGCAGTTTCTGTTATGCATTTGGTAATCTGTTTGAACATAGTTGAGTCTGGCAAAAAAAAAAAGTTTGAACATAGTTGAGAAGTTTAGTACAAATGTATCCCATTATAGATGGGTTTCCATATAGGTGCTTTAGCTTGTAAGACATCTCGATGCTACTGAACGAGTAACGAGAAGTTTAGTACTAAGGACGGAACGGTCATGAACTCAGTTGAAGAAGCTGTAGAGACGAATCGATTTTCTCATGTTAATCAAATGTGGCTGCTACTTTTACAAACTTGCTGTGACTTTGTTATGAATAGAAACTTTAGGCTTGTGTTTTCCTACAACCTGGTGTTTTACTGATGGCTGATGTTGGTGCGTGTAAATGCAGACAAGGTGTGTGATGCTGTTGAAGTTGCTGGAAAGAATGTCATGTCGACCTCATCGGTGGTGACTACTGAGCTTGTTTCACATAAGTAAGTGCATGCTCTGAATTTTAATTTCTGAATTCAAACGTAGGGAGTATCATTGCCACTGCTGGTGTTAATTTTTCTGTTATGTACTAAGAAATGTAAAGAAAATAGAGAGGAATTTGGGTGAAGGAAGTTTCCTGGCATACTGATTGGGCGGGGCCTGTGGAAATGGATGATTTTGAAACCTTAAGCAACCAAAGCTTGTGGAGGAATTTACTGATATGCTTCGAAAGGTACCGTTGATGTTGAGGAGGGGTGAGATGACATTGGAAACTGCAGCTAGTTTTGTCTCGAGATGGAGAAATATAGTATTTCTAGGTTTTATATGTAGGACAAGGAGGCATGTTTTGGTCGGTTCAAGTTGGAGTTATTAATTGCTTGTGTGTGTTGTTCATGTGAATGAATGTGTAGATACGGAGAGGAAGCAGCGAAGGTGACAAATGAAGGGCTGGACGCGGCTGGGCATGCGATAGGAACGGCATGGGCAGTGTTCAAAATGAGGAAGGCACTTAACCCCAAGAGCGTTATCAAGCCTACCACACTAGTCAAAGCTGCTGCTGCCGCTCAATCTAAATCTGAAAGAAAGTCCAAGAAGAAAAATTAACACTCGGATCTGATGACTTCCTTCTTCTTCTTCTTGAAAAATGCTTGAAAGATGAGGGACGGCTCCACCACCATATTCATTCCTTTGCTTCATTCAAAATGTTGACTAGCTATTTCAAAATAAAACGATGCAATACATGGCTTTACAGTTTTTGCCATATTTTTTAATAGAAGGGTGATTATAGGAAATTTATGATGGTCTTCTAATAAGCATCCAGTAGGGTAACCATACTAACCCTCTGTCTAGATGGGGAAAAATTGAGGTGGAAGGAAATGAGAGGAGCGAAACTCCTCTGCTTGCTCCTTTGCTTCGATTTCAACACTTGCACACGTGTGTTCTTGAAAGATGGGGAATGGACATTTTCTTTCACAGCTCTCGGGGACCAAGAGATTGATTAGATTCACTTTGCTTAATGTCCATTTGATTGAACCCCACAAAATGGTTAATTAGGACGTTAAGTTAAAAACTCTTACCCATTCAATCTAATCGCTACTATAAACAAATATAGGGGTCATGTTTTCGAAAGCATCTAAGTAATGATAAATAATATGTTTGGCATTAAATCAAATCGACGATTAAACGCAGATTGATATTATCGGGGGGTGGAGGATGCATGGAGAGAGAGTATGGGGAGGATGCAATGCAGTTCTCAGTCTCTAACTTTCTATGAAAAGAACAAAGGAGAGTTGACACTGGCTCTTGATTCTCTCCACCGTTTTTCTATTCTAAATTTAAGGCCTGAGAAAAATACGCGTAGGGAGAAGAATATTTTATATTGGAGTTGATACAGATGTTTTTTTTCCATTTTAATCTATTCTTCTCAATTCGTCAGACTTAAATTTTCATTTTCATCTAGAAAACTGTCAATAAAAAGTAAAAACTACGGAAAAACATAACATTGCCAACAAATTTTCATCTTCTTACCCTTCTCCCCTCTTTTTTCAAACTAAACAACACAGTATACACTCTCTCCCTCCCTTCCTCTGTGGGGTAGGCGAAGTGTTTAGAACTCAGCTAAAAAAAATGGAAGATAAAACTTATATTCTATGAGATCAAACGCTTTGATGGCTCAATCAAACTTTCTTCCTCCAGATGAGCCCAACTCCTAAATGGGCTGGCGTCGACCCATGGTCGTGTGGAGAAGCTTTGATATCTCGCGACTTGAGAGAAGTGATTAGGGGCTTGCTCCGAGGGAACGGTAGGGCTTTACTGTTTGATTGTCCAATTGAATATATACACAAAGCATTATATTTGGTTAAACAGAGGAAACACTTTGCTCTGTCAGCCTTCCTTTCTGCGAGTAAAAAGATTTGGACTGATACAAAACTAAAGGAGGTTAATATTTTGCAATGTATGCAATCCAAGTGTTTAGTTAGCAAGTTGGTAGACCCAAGGCTTTGATAAATTTGTCAACCAAACAGTGAGGGTTGTTAGGCCTTCTTTCTTGCTTCTGAAGCTGAGTGCACGTGGCAGAGCTGTTGGATACCTAATATCATTAATGGCTCTGTAAAGTCAGATAGATCGGTCATCCTTAACATTAACAATCTGATCTTCACATCATATTCATCCGTGATCCCATGTGGGAAGAGGCAGACGTGAGGCTTAAGGAAACCTTTAATGAACAAATCCAAATTATTCAACCGGCCTTTTCCTTTTCAGTGTCATTTATCAAATTCAAGGCAGAAGAGTCGGTTTGTCTCTCTCCTTTTAGTTATCTGAATGTAAGGATAAAATGGCCCAGCGCCAAGTGACGCCACATTCACTAAAACTCCCACCTCCTGAATTTGACCAAATAGTAATCTTGACAAGCTTGCTTAATTATATTATATATATTTCCAAATCTTGCACTAATTCCTAAATGAATGTTCCGCAAAGTCGCCGGAGCTTCCGGCCTCCTCATCACTGTGCAGGTATATCATTCTCTAACACGCGCACACACACACACACACACACACACGCAGAAACAAGTCCTTCACTGGCTTGAAATTAAAAGTTTAACTTTCATTTGAAACTCAATCAAAAACCAAACCTCAACAAAGTAGACCAGATATTTAATCACTTGGATCTCCATTAAGAGCCAAGCTCTCTCTGTTGGTGTAGTTTAAATTCAAGTTACCAGCTGCCACCACCTTTTCTTTACCCCGTCATTATTAATTGCTGGGATACGCTTTAAAAGAGTGAGGCTCAGTTATGGGGAAGGCATAAATAAGGAAAGTGAAGAGCTTGGGTGTGAAAGGAGTACGCAACATGGTATGGGATTGCCAAATCACCCAATCAACCACTACCTAATTAACAATATGGCCTTCCATGCTTATCGGCCACACAATATCGATCACACTCACACACATACACACATAACCATTCCCGCCTTCTCCATCCTCATCATTTTCTTCGCAGACATCTCACCAAACATCCTCTAATTTATCCTACCAGATCATTTCTGCTATCTTGCGCTGCATGCTCATTCTCTTGCTTCTTTCAACAAACATCTCCTTGTCGCTATTTGGTGTGGTGAGACGGTCCATACTGCTCCAACTCCATCACACACACACACACACACACACTCTTCTCTATGGATCTAACAAGCATGTAAAACACATCTACGTCATTATCAACAAGTTAACCTGCCGGCTGAAATTACTAAACAATCGAGGGAAAAAGTCAAAATGCATGAAAAACTGGGATTAATGTATGTTTATGATTTAAAGGTCCCTCATTTTTCTTGCATTTAAAATCAAGGAGTGAAGATTGAGATGTTTCTTTCTCATGGGTGGAGCCTGAGGTCCAAATGAAAGCAGCTAGAACTGGCAGGGTAATGATAGATGCGATTCCTACTTTTGTCTGGCAACTGATGGCACTGAGTGTGTGTGTGTGTGAGAATATATATATATATATGTATATATATATCTCATTCCTTTGAAACAGAAGAGAGCAGATTTTACTTGTTGGTTCTTTTCTATATATCGCGACCCACGAGAATGATACATTGATCATATATCCGTGAATTTAGGTCTTTATCATAATATATCACTATTGTTTAAGATGGATCAACTAAATTATAACTGGTTAACATTGATCTTATTGATTAATTCCGAAGCCTTTTGTGTTTTGTTATAATCATATGATCAGATCTAGCAACTCTCCTTGATAGTTTCTCTTTATCCCCACCCCAAGAAAAAAGCAAAACAAACTAAGGATTCATTTTTTTCCAGGAGTTCGAAAAAAGAAGCAATACATATAAGCAGAAAAACTAATTTTTGCTAGTTTTACGAAGCTAGAGATTAAGCAAATGTTGGACAACGAATCGATCATATGAATCTGTACAATTTGTATTAATAAATGGACCCTTAAATAAGTTAGGTTTCAATTTTAGGGTCTCACGCATGTTGCCATACATGGATTTGGTTTAGTTATATATCAACATTATGTGGTCTACAATAATTATAAGCAAGCAAGCGCGCATGCTCTCTCTCGAGAAGATCGAGGCTATGGATATATAAACAAAACAAAGGTCGTCTTTGGTGATGTGTGGCTGATATCTACAGAGATATAAGAAACGGCAAGTCAAGAAGGAGATGTTGGAGTTTATCAAATAATCAAGGGGATGGAAATTAATGGCAAGGCTATCATATATAGAACTGGAAAACAGTAAAGAGAAAACATGTAGCTGGCGTAAGCTTCTAATGTCTCCACCTAACACCATTGAAAAATTAAAGGGGAAAAGAGTATGGAGGAGTTTGAAAAGTGAGGCGCTCATTATGCGTAGGAGGGGCCATAGTTTTAAGAATTCTGCTTCCAAATCTGAAATCTTACATCAACCACTCTATCCCAATATCAATAGAATTATTCATTGATTTACTTCACCTTTAGCATATTCCTTTTCTGTCTTTTTTTAAAAAAAATCTTTTTTTCCCTTCTCTCATTGCCTGTAGTTCTGCTTCTGCATGATAAATCAGCTGGTTCATATCATCGATCAGTTAATTACCTTTTAAATGTTTCTTTCAATCAGTTGGTACGTAACGTGATTATATATAGAGAAAGAATAGTTCAGCTAGCATCAATATTACCATAAATGATAAAGGAAAGGGAATACCTTTCTGAACATCGCATTTATTCCCCAAATGGGGTGTTGGGTAGCCTGATAACAACAAGTGCCTAGAATGATTAATATAGCTAATTCACGTATGTCACATATACATGTCGATTATATTATATTTTGTCATTAAATTTTAGAATGCCCAATTCAATTCCTAAAGTTTTAAAATGAATTTTGTAGGGTGTGACGATACTGCGATCCGACGATCCACTATGGAGAAGATGAGCTTCGTGTCAATCTCCAGAGCTTTGTATTATCAATGGCACCATAAAGTGAATTTAGAGAGATTGACAAAATAGATGAAAAGAAAATGATGGATCAAATGATGGATTCATATAATTAAACAAGGGCGGGATTGCCAAACACAGACAAACACCCCTGATCCCTCCCCCTTCTTCTTTTTCTCCCTTAATTAACTCTCAAGACTCTCACTGCCGCGTGCATGACTTGTGGCTCGATGCATTTTTTTTTTATTGTGTTGATTTTTTTTTTTCTGAGTAAGATACTGGATAACATTTCATTTAAAGAAATTACAGACCAGGTAGGTACCTCATCATTTCAATAGTTAAATGTGTTGATTTCTTCAAAATCATTTTCCGTCTTGTTCTCCTGATAATCAGCTCACTCTTGGTTTTTACCTATCAACTTTTGTGGTCTTGTATGGCTTTAGTGGACCCTCATATCAAGACTTTGTATATATGCCTTTGATTACTGATCTGATTAATGGGAAAATTTGATTATCGATTGGCGAATCGGTGCAAGCTCTCGAGAGGGCCGTGAGCGCGCCCCAATATATATTATCAATTTATGTATCCTCTTGCATTGTAGGTTAAAATAATATATATATATATATGTATGTATGTATGTATATGTATATGTATATGTGTGTGTGTGTGTTGGTATTATTTGCCTGGGTATTCGATAAACATCTTTATATGGCACCTGTGTTAGCATTTAACACCCAACACATACAACACAGACACACACAAAAGGTGGATAAAGAATGATATCTTCCTGTGAACGCAAAGTTCACGTAACGCATATTTATAGGTAAAGAACACCGTTGTTTAAGAGAAGATATAATATAATTTACAAATTATTCCTACTAACAAAAAAATGTTATGGGAATGCAAGTGGATTATGGTAGCAGAATCCAGGTCTTTCCTACATGAGTGCGTGTGGGCACTTGTGTGAATGGCTTTGTTTGTTAACACTTCTAGAGAGTTTAAAAGCCCATTTAACAGTATTTTTTCGCAAATCAAGATATTCTCATTCATGTATTTACCTCAACTTACGTAAAAACACTTCTTCTCCGCTTTCCCAAACGGGCACAGCATTTACACAAACAAAAACACCAAAATAGAGGAATGAAGTTAGTTGGGACATGACCTAAAAAATCATTTAATGCCGGAGGGTTGGTATGATGATATATATGCATGCAGAGGATTAATAACAGGTATATGTGTTAGTTCATTCACGCACTTGAGCCACTCTTTTGTCTGTAAATTAAGATCGATATATATATATATATATATGAACCTTTTCCTCCATTCGCTTTGCATGAAATATCCATATCCTTCTCTGATCTCCTTGTCTCGCATGAACCAACAAAAAATTGCAGGTCCTCATAAATAGCGCCAACACACACACACACACAGTGGAATATTAGTGGGTCTCTATATTGCTAATCAATAAAAAACACCAATGAATATTAAGATGATTTTTTTTGTTGCTAAAAAAAACTCATTGTTTATATATATATATATATATATATCTATTAATAGGATCAAAATGTCACAATATGATCCTATATGTATCCTATACGCATCCGTAATTAACAAATTATACAATCAAAGGAACTTTAAAAATGATGGGCGCGCACACAAATCATTCTCTGACTGCTCTCCAATCTATTTGGGTTACACTGCTCCTGCAATCCAAAACACTGCCTTTCAATCCCAAGAAATCATAACCATCGCCAGCAGTACTACTGCTCCCACCACTAATATTACTCGTGAGCGATGGCTGATCTGGTTGCTTCTGATGATGGGGAAGGCTGATGGTTAGCTCGAGGTTCAAGTCGGGGCATGCTTCTAAGACGCCGGGTCGTTTGGAACTTGCATCTGTAATCAGAATCTCCGACTCTTGCTGTTGAACGGCAGAAGCAGATGATGCGAGAGATTGGTTCTGAGAAGCGTCGTTGAGAGGCCTGTGAGTTGTAGGGTCAATTCCTCTGCTCAGAAGCTTCCTTCTTATATGAGTATTCCAGTAATTCTTTATCTCGTTGTCCGTTCTTCCCGGTAATCTCCCAGCTATCAGCGACCACCTACATTCACATTTTACACATACATACCCATCAATTGAAACCCCCCTAAACCAACTCAGTTGATTAACTGCTCTCTATTTTTCTCATCAATCTCAAGAAGCCAGCGCTAGTCCGCTGGCTCATATATATCACCCTCATCGTACTTTTAGATCTCAGTTCACATTTTAAGTTGTTAGTCAATTAGTTGGTCTGCTCATGGGCTGTGCTGTCCAAAACTGGAGTTTTTTAGCTAGAGGATCACCTCGGAGATTGATATACAGATCCAAAGAAAGTTGACAGGCTAAAAGAAAAGGAGAGGGGCGGAGCGAGAGAAATGGGTGGAAGGGATGAGGATGAGTTTAATTTGGAGCTTACTTATTGCCAAGGAGACTATGTAGCTTGATGATGAGCTCATCTTCTTCTTCAGTAAAATTGCCGCGTTTGAGGTCGGGACGGAGGTAGTTGATCCAGCGGAGACGGCAGCTCTTGCCACAACGGAGGAGGCCAGCGGCTTTGGGGAGAGAGCGCCAGCAGCCCTCGCCGTGAGCTCGAATATAAGCAACGAGACGATCGTCTTCTTCCTTGGTCCAGGCTCCTTTGTTGGTGTGAGCCTTCTCGCAGCAAGGAGACCTTCCCATGCTGGCTTCTGCAACGATATGCAACGAACACAAAGGCTGGGCCTTGCAGGAGGAGCTAGCTTTATATATAGGCTCTTGACCCACAGAAAGGAGGGAGAGAGGTATGGCAAGTAAGACAGGTCGAGAGAGAGAGAGAGAGAGTGGCCGATCCAATATATGAATGAATACTACATACAATACATCAGCATCAATTATTGAATGAGTTTATAAGAGCATTAATTATGGGTAACCTTTAGGTAGGTGTAAAGTGTGATGTATTTGAAGTATGGCCAAGCCTAGACAAGATGAATGTCATCCCCCCCCCCCCCCAAAAAAAAAACCTTCTTTCTCTTTTCTCTTACCCCAAATCCATCTACCCCATAGCATCCCAATAATTCGGATCCTTCTTCTTCTTTTTCCTGATATAATAATGCAGTAGAATGATGTATAGAAATAAAAGTCATGTCCAGCTTCACAAGAGTGTAATTTCATATTTTGTCCTCAAGAGATCATGAACGATTTGATACGATTAGGCCAATGATGAATTTTAGGATTGGTAATAGAAGTGGTTAGGACGGGAAATGATTGTGGGAGTACCTACCTCAAAAAAAAAAAAAAGATCAGCTTCCATGTGGGGTCTGGGAAATCAAATTAAAAATAAGTAAATAAATTACTTAGAGATATGGTAATAGTATATTTAAAATGAGCTATCTGAGGGTAAGTTAGTTGTGGTGGACATACCCTGAAGGAAATGTGACAGTGAGTTCGCCTATTCATGTGCCTGAGTGCAGATGCAACAGTAGTTGTGCTTCTTTATTATTCTATTGCTTCATCATCATGCCCGAGACAGACGGACGAGTTTCTAGAAGCACTACATATTGGGTTAACGCGAGGAAGAGCTAAAGTCGTTGGAGCTTAATTCGCAGTATTAACCTTTTAATGTCTGTACGTGTTTGAAAAAATCACATTCAGATAGAACTTTTTTCATATATTTATTTAATAAATTATAAATTACGAAATCCAAACATGTCTATTATGACACAAATAGAAAGTTCCCCAAAACAAATTTATGTTATGATAAAAAATTATCCAAACCTTATAATATATCTGCTATAAAAGTTATAGCAGATATATTCTTTTGGGAATTTTTTTTCTTCAGATTGATGAATAAGTGGTTTGAACAGCGTAAGTTGTTGTTAACAAAATTATTTTATCTTCAAGCACAGAAAATTAAATACATGCATATATAAAGTGGATGGTAATTAAGAGAGGTAGAGTTGATTAATAGGGTGGGCGTCTGTTGCTTTCTAACAAGGAATGGAAACAATATATATTCACCTACCCTCCTCAGTTTTCACTGCCCCTTTCAACACTTACTACTCATGTCGCAATCCTACTACTCTCTCCTTAGAGCTCTCATGTCATAAGAACACACATGGCATGATCTAAATAAAGCAACATCCCTACGCTTTTTGAGGCCTACTGTGAATATCATTTATCTGCAAAACAAACCCTCTTTACTGGAATAACTAAATAAATAAATGGTGGATGGAACTTCAGTTGTATACAAGCAGGAACGGCCATCATTAAGATGAGCATCGCTGGTTGGGTTGCTGTCAGTTGAGATGCAAATGCAATTACTAGCGTTGGTCAGCCTACGTTACCAAATAAAGGAGGAGCAACCCCCACCCCACCAACAAAAAAAGAAACCTATGAGGATGCAATGTACCAAATTCTTGCTCATTTTGAGTTGTTAGGCAGCAATTACCAATTATCGTGTCATTTATGAATTGCATTCAGAAGTATGTTATTTTTGATATAATCATCTCTGTATGGCAAGGCCGCCTGAGACTGTGCTCTATGCATAAATTGGCTCAAATTGTTGAGGGAAGACATAGTGGAAATCAATTAAAAAAAAAATTAAAAACAGTAAGAAAAATCTAAATAAATAGGCTCATACCTAACCATGACATATGGGCACCGCAATCTTGTTCACCAAAACTTAAATACACAACCAACATCATACGTTGTACATATGCCCACTCAATGGTTGCAATCTACCAAACGAGAAGGCTGGAGGGGAAGTGCTGTCGTGGGATTTGGCTGAACGCAGTGATAGTATGTCATGTGATGAGGTAACTTGCGAGCCTCTCCAACCAAACAAACCCTACCAACTTCTATTCCCCCTGTCCTCCTCCACATGACCACACCCCTCACAAATTTAATTGAAAAAAACTAAAGAAACTTTGGTATCATTATTGACAGACACCAGCAGCAGATATATCTCAACCCTTTGCTACACGTTTCCTTTTAATTACAACATGATGATATCCACCAACCTATGGGTTACATTCTCATTAAGGCCATTTGAATTTATTACTGATCAGAATACACATGTTAGAGGCATGCGGACTCGTTTCATTTGAATTACTTACGCGAACCCCTTAGTTCATCTTATTATCTTCTCTTACAAAACTGTGTAGGGGGCAGTTCTGTTTTTCAATGGAAAAATGTCAATTAAAACATATTCATCTCTTTAGTCCAGCTCCTCGATCTGCCATCGCAATTTTCAGTACGTGCCGTAATAATTTAAACCTAAAAATCCTACCCTTGAAACACGGATTCTCCCAAAATTCTACTTTAAGGTATTATGACTAGCATGACTTCTTAATAATAAATCTTGAAAAAAAAAATTATTGGTGAAACAGCTTAACTGACATCACAAAAGGGGTTGAACTCGTCGTATTATTACCCACAAAAAATGTGTTCCGAATTGATTTATCCTACAGGAGACCTCATAGTTGAGCTACGGAGGTAAGAAAACAAGTATCCGTATTTATGTCACAGCAATGACAGTTCATAAAAGTGCACCAGGTCCAGGTGGTCATTAAAATCTCCCTTGCACAGTATGATTTTCACACTAGACAAGAATTTTCTTTGCAGTGTCCCTTCTGGGGGCATCCCACAAAGAAGTTCTCTCTGTACTGATTCACTCGCACCAACTACTAATGTGAATGCAATCTTCTGAAGCCTACATGTATTTTTTGTCTATTTATACACTCGAAATGGCGGTTATATTATTCTAGTTGGCAATGAGAACAAGTACGCAGCAATAGAAGTCCATGGACAAGCCCAATAATGGGCCACATGTACTTCGAATCCAACACAGATCAACAAAGACAAGCCTACTTCGCTCTCTTGCGAACTTCATACAAGTATCCGAGGATCACCACAGCAGCAGTGACAGCTACTCCAACAGCGCTTTGCGCCAGTATTATGCCATCCTTGATTTTTGCCTTTGAACTTGCAACAAAACCTAGCTCTGAAAGCTTCTTATGCGATTCAGCATAGTCTCTAAAAAATGCATCCTCGTCCTGCCAGAGAAACACAGCATAAATATGAAAACGCATATAAATTGAACTAATCTGGTCATCCTGCCACTCAATTTGCGCAAGGGAGAATAATATTTTATCATCTACAACATCACAATGTTGCAGATATCAAAGAAGAATCCATATTTATGAATAGCATAATGCTTATGAGAAAATTAAAAAAAAAAAAAACCTTATTAATAAACTCATACTTGACGCAACTGAATCACCTAAAGATTTATATACGGAAAGTCAACAGCTCCATGCCAACATGTTGTACATAAGTAGACTTTAAGAATGCTTTGAGAAACACAAATTGCTTGCACTCGGCATCAGAAGTATTACAAAAAGAAATTTAAATGATGTTGTTTGAATTTAAGATATCCAAATTACCCTTGCATAAAGCTCAACATAACGACAAAACTCAGGATCCTCCAATAATGCCTTGTCAGTTGGAAGTTTGTGCAGCCCCTCAGAATCTCCTTTAAGCAATTCCCTGATACCAACAACGATGTTTAACAGATAGTTTTCATGCTCTAAATATGTCCATGTAGGAGTCCAATGTGAGCTTTGCAAGCAGCTCAAATCTTACACAAAGTATGAGTTGTCAAACTTCAGAGGTTCCCCTGTCCAAGGACCATCAAACCCTGATCTTTCTAGATGTGCCCTTCCCTAGTAATGCCAGAGCAAATGAACTTAGATTGTCGGGCCATAACCATAAAATTCAATCGAGGATATAATAAAATAGGGAGATTTACCAGTGTGTGCCCTCCAGACAATGCAACAATATCCTTGTCAGACAGGCCCATTCGATAAAAGATATTACGTAGATGAGGCACGCCTAACAACAGCATTCAAATGTTTACATTTAATCTTATAGCACTCAAACTCATCAAATTAGGTAACAGTTACCTTTTTTAGCTCTAGGAACAAAACACAGGGAAAGGTGCAGGAGACACAAAGATTGATGGACTCACCTTGATTAGCATCAGGAAGACGTCCTTCTCTGGGACATATATTTGAATCCTTCAACAGGGATAGACAAGCAAATGTATTGACAAGCACATGATACCATTATTTCTCAGGAAGTAAAATTCTAAATAAATTTCAAAACATACTCGTCTCCCAGGAACAAAGTCAATTGTGGGACCTCCAGTAACCTCGACTGCAACAACACCAGCAAGCTGGGAGCACAAGGAGCAAGAAATAACAATTATGTTCCTTCATATTTACATAACTTATATGGCACTTGCCCAATTATTTACTTATGAATGCAAATCTTGCTTTGCAAAAGGCACAGAATTTACGCCAATTAACAAGTAACAATCCTCCCTGCGAAGCTCCACATAAACAGAAAGGTGAGGTTGGCCGGGCAGTAACTGTTCTCGTTGGGCCAGGTAAAAAAGTTCAGGACTGTCGCTGGCTTGGCCCAGCTCAATGAATATAATTATAATCAAATTATAAATAATCAGGGTGGCCAAGGCAGGATGAATATTATTTGGACACGATGGAGAGAGGGATGTAAAATGTGAATTTTTGAAGTTAAAAGCTGCAGTACTCTTCCCACCAAAAAAAAAAAAAAAAAGATGCCATGAACAAGTTTTCAATTCAAGTTATTAACTTTCATGGAAGTGCGTTTGACCATTTAGTCCAGAGTTATATACCCACTTGTGGGTGAAGAAACTTATTTTATCCCTATGCTGTTGTTCTTCATCTTTCTGCTCAGGGGGTAAACTGGGTGCCGGTGTATGAAATCAGGATTAACTAAGTGGCCACTCAAGTTATAACTTAATTGGTAGTAGGCCTCTATGTTGCCATTGTAATTTTCAGAAAGTACTTATTGTTATTTGTTACACTCTTGGATCTCATGGAACCACTAACCAAGGAATAGTTGAGAAAATATGCTTCAGAATAGTGAAGAAACAAAGATTCTCCCTTCAAAGGGTTTATCATTATGTAGACCGTCATCCAACTTTAAACCATATCCTAAGGCAACTTTATCAAACTTTCAATATCACACCCTAGACAAAGACAGAATAGCCATTATCAAATTAATTTGGCGAGACAAAAACGGATATAGAGTTGTAAGCCTTTACATCATAGGCTTACCCCTCGTAAAAACCTGACAGGATAAGGACACCAGGGCATCACTTCAGCTTCCACATCATATATCACATTAAATATGTATATTCAAACCGGATCCATGTACCTGATACTTAATAATGATCAAGAAGGAAAATAAAATTACCTGGTATAGGTCTGCATATGTTATCCTAGGACGCTTTACCTTCACTTCCTCTGACATCAGAAATAAGACAACTATTAGAAAAATGAGGAGGTTTACTATACGACTTTTAACACAAGGCATTAGCCTATAAATTTAGAATTGGATTTGTAAATTAATAACTACAGTCTATGCAAATCCACCAAAGAGAGCATGATTTTTCATACTTGCGGTTACGGGATTAGACAGATATGTCATGCATAACAAATAGGCGTCAGTATCCTTATAATTGAAATATTAGCTAAACAAACGGAAAGAGCCCCCACAAAGATGCATATGCAGTAGCCAGTGTTTCGAACCTGTAAAGTATGCGAGCAAAACTTACCGCAGAAGTCAATAGCCTTCTTCAGGCCATTGTTGGAGCCATGTGAAAACTCTTCCTCGTTCCTTATGGATCCATTAGGCCCACCCGTCTTGGTCTTGGCATCATAAGTTCCTGCATCGTGCCAGCTACACGAGCAAATAGATTAACTAAACAGAAAGATCGGAAAGTTGAACGATAAGAAAGAGAATAAAGTCCATGTTTAAGAACAGGTGGAAAAACCATGAAAGAAAAATCTAGAACTGGATAGTCCACAGCAGTTCCGTTGGCCGTAGACGAAGCTCAGGTGATTGTGAAATCCAGATAAATAAAAAAACTAGCGGAAAAATGAAAAAGATAGAAGATGGGGAGGGAGGGAGGGAGTGTTACGCCAAGCGAAGCATGAGAGGAGCGCAGTTCCTGCTGGCGATGAGGGCGCGAAGATCACGGCGAGCCTTGTCGATCTCTTTGAGATATTCGGTGTCGACCACAGGGAACGCCATGGGGGAGTGTGAAAGCTCGGGGGTGGGGAAATGGGAATGAGCAGAGGCAGTTGAAGAAGAGGGGAGGGTGGGTTGTGATTGGCAGGAGAGAATGAAACAAAGGACAAAGAGGAATGGTGTGCGTTGGGATGAGAGGATGGATAGGATAACCCGCGGGTGGCGCTCTCATGCGGCTGTCCTCCTCTTCGTCCTCATGGGATCTCTTACGTGTCACAAACATGGAGGGGGTGGATAATTTTTTTTTTTTTTTGCCAATGGGGTGGATAATCATTTTACACCTTACAAATTTATTAGATGGTAGTAAATTATGTGTATTTATTATATATCATTCTCTTAAAAATAATGCAAAAAGTGAAATCGTGCAAGAGATATTTTAATTTTAAGAAAAAAATGTAGAGAATGAATCAGCAATATGCATAATATCTAGCGACGACTCGAGCTGTTCTTAATTAATATATTACATCCACACAGATGCTGGCTGGCTTTTTTTTAACAATTCATCCAGACATTTTTTTTAATCAAAAAAGACAAACGTGTATTATATAAATATTAAGAATTATTATATTCTTTTTATTAATGAAAATCTAATACTTGTGTTGTGTGTGTATTTATTCACTTGTGCTTCACGCCCACACTTGTATAGCTTGAGTGGATAATATATATTTTGGGGGCTCATAAATGAATGCTGAGAATGATATTCTATATATTAGATTTCTTGTGCCTTTCTCATGCATGGTTCCTAGGCATCCATAAAGAAGCACATTACAGCACTTCTATTGGCTTATCAGAAATGAGTGAAATGGCCATTCCATAATATTCAGAATCAAACCTCCACCCATTTCTTCCTTTCTTTTTACCGTTCCCTCTGCCCATTTCTACCCTGAGATGTATGAGGAAGTATTCTGGAAATGTTTTATCCCCCCCAAAAACATTTATGGAAATATTCTGCTTACGGTTAAAAATATAGAACTAATCATCAATATCAACTTATAAAATTTAACATTAGCATCAATAAAAGTATTTAACAAGCCAATTCTAGGAATTATTTTTCAGACCTTGCACCATGGCTTTTTTAAAAAGATTAATTTAATTCAACAAGGATAACTAGAATCTCTCGTTGATGTCAATTTTCTTGGCATGAAACTGAAGTTAAAAAAAAAACAAGGACGTAATGCAGGGCATTGATCCAAAAAAGAACCCCTCTAATCTTTTTCGTTTTTGTATTAGAAGGACCTACTGTAGTCAAATCAAATCACCGTCGTTAAACCAAAACACTAGATAACTCATACAAAATAACGACAGTGAAATACTAGAGCGACCAGACAAATGCACGTAGGTCCACAACTCACAATCATCCATAAGCAATCCAAGTTACACGAGTTCCTTCTGCTTTCAAACCAGCATTATTATTTATATAGGCATGTACATGACAAACCAACCAACCAATCTACCGGACGAAAATAATTCAAGAACGCTCCTCAGTTCCTTCCATCTCCCCAATAAACACGAGAAACTAGCTCGAAAAATTAAAAATGATAATATTGAAAAAAAGGTGGGGACGGGAGAAGTGTACAGCTATAGAATGCTACCAGCCAGCTTACGCAGTTCTCCACTGCAACTCCATCTGGAGGCGACCATTTTTTGAATCTATAAGATGGTACTTTTCATTGATTCTCTTGTTAGAAACAACATCTGCGAGACTTATGTCGACATAACCCAGGTATTCCTAATGCCCAAAAGGATGGGAGAAACATTAATGAAACTCAATCACATCAAGCCCCATAAAAGGCAAAAACAAAATGATAGCATAGTCTTCGAGCGAAGATCTCCTATTTATTAGTAGGATAGTTCATGTCAATGCAGAATCTAAGTAACGTTTCCCAGAATATGTAACACAAAATCATTTCTAGTGTGATCACACAGAAAAACAGTATAGCTTATTTTGTTTTACAGTGCATTGTCATGTTAAATAATGATCAACACTAAATTTCAATTTTAAAAAAAGTAAGTACCTTTGGATGCAGTATGTTGCGTGCTGAGGTGCTGACAACCTCCGCATGTAATCTGTCATTAGAGGGAGGCTCATCCAACATAAATGTGAACTCTTCCTCCCATCTAGGATCTCTGTTCTTTTTCACACGCTGTAATAGTAACCGAAGTAACAGTATTCAGCATCAAACAATGTTCATTTTAAAAGTCCAGCTCAAATATCACTAATGATGGCAAATTATTTGATCATTATACGAGTTTCTGACATCTGCATCCACAACGGATCCAAATATATATTTTAATTATAGTTTTGGCATATCAAATTTCTGTTATAGTTTAAAACTACCACTTGCATTATTGCAATCAATAAGAAACAAATTTTCATGAAATTCATAGTTTATTTTCTTAGTAGCAAGATGAACTCGAAGAAAGAATTGCTCCCATATTTATTGGATCACACCAACCACGCCAATACCTGCCCTAAGCAACCTAACAGAAGCCAATACTATAAGATTCAAAATATCGTTAACCTACAAAATGTTGATTTTTAAGGAGAACATAAGGGGCAGCTTTCAAGTATTCATGGGATACCATACCTTGGTCTTTTTCTCCTCGCCTCTGAAAAGAATCCGCACATGCGGATTAGTGTGGTGCTTTCCTTCAACATCTTGAGCTTCATGGACCACAACTACAAAAAGACCTCCACCAATAGGAGTACCTTCAGGAGCCTTAGCAACAGTTTGTGTCTCTTCAAAACCCTTAGGCATCTCCTCTGCTTTGAAAGGTTTATATGTCAATTCCACAACAATCTGCCCCCGTGTTTTCTCATTTTGGACGTCATTGGCATCCATGTTTTTTAGAAGGTCAAGAGTAAATTCTTTAGGCTCATCAGGAGCAAGTTCATTTAATGGAATTACGTTCATACCCATCTTGTCATGCTTCCCAACCTAAGGAAAGGTGACAATGCAACACATGATTCAGATGCATAACAAGCAACGACAGAATGAAAACTTTCTGTCAAAAGATATATACCTGCTCCCAGTCATACACAAAAACCTCTAATGCCTGGGACTCAGGATCTTTAACTACCAAATTAAAATCCTCATTCCACTCAGGATTCAAGTTCTTATGCTTCACAGTGGTCTTTTTTGAAGGAAGTTTATCCTCAGTAAGCTTCAGTTTCACGTAAGGGTCGGATGCACCAAGAAGGTCTTTCTTCTTTAGCTTTATAGCTCTCACCACCTTGGCATTGAGAATTCCAACAGGCCTCTTCAAGGCTCTACGATTCATAACAAAAATTTGAGTAAAATAAGGGTTTACTAATAATAATAATAAGCATGTTTAGGAAAGACCTCCTTAGAGAGAGAAAATGCAGAAACGTACTTTGACGGATCCATAATTGGAACTTCCAGAGTTTTGGGCCACAGATACATGTTTGCAACCTGGTCTTTAATAAGCTCCTGCCCAACAACACTGATTAATTATTTGAAAGCCATTGATCCTTCAACACAAACCAATCTACCTTGCCTCCCATCATTACATTTCTTTTTATTCATAGCATATCACATACTACGAAAGGAAAAGGAAGAAAACCTCTGGAGTTGCAGATTTTTTTTTTGGATGGGGGTGTTTAAATACATACCTGAACCAATCGGTAGAGACCAGGGATAGACATGAGATCAGCACCCACAAGCTTTAACCCGAAGTCAACATGTGGCTGCAACATAAAAGGCAACAGTAAAGTTGAGAAGACAGGTACCAATCGTAAAATCCATAAAGTCACAAGCAACTTGATATGCAAATGGAAAGAGTAGTTGTTAAGAGTCGTTAGTAGGTAATAATAAAAAAATAATTATGTTCTCGTCAAAGTTAGCTTATTGCATGGGTTGCCTATGTATTTCACTTAACATGAAATCCTTATAATCCAGTCCAGTAAACTTTCTTAAAGCTTTCAAGATGCTGCGGAGACATGGCAATTTGCATATAAACACAACATGTGGAGACAAAAAAAAACACACTTCATCCAACGGTTTCCAATAGGAAGACATTGCATTGTCTACAACCGGATTTGAATGAAAAGCCCAACCTAAAACTTCTTTGGCACAAAAGACGTTACCATCATCCAGTAGATGGTTACTAAATTCTTACAAGCATTAATGCCAGCTAACATTCGCTTCTACTGGTGCTGAAATCTGCTTGTAAACATGATTATAATTTATTGTAGTCATCATAAAGAGCAACCAAAATACTCTACTGCCAGTGCTTTAAGTACCTAAAATGCTTTACAAATTCAAGTGGTCAGGAAAAGTAGGAGAAGGGAACCATCAAAAACCTTTTCCATGAGAGATACATATATGTTGGCAAAGCAGGGAAAGCTTGGAACCAAAGGCTTCAAAGTGATTCGAGGCAAAGCAAAAACTTGCAAATCCACCACCTGAAACAATTTTGAATCATATGCATTAAGAAGAATCAATAATCTCTGTCTCCCCAACCCCACCCCCTCGTAACGCTCAAACATATCTACGATAGCATTACCTGGATGGTCGCTTTTAACCCAAATGCCTTAACAGCAACGGTGATATTAGGATTTCCAGCCCATTTTACAGAAGGCTCCATGATTAACTCCTTTTCATCAGTCACATAAACTTTCATTCCTGTCAAGAATAAGACATATAATGAAACAAGTATTGAAATAATTCATTGTGCACCAGAAACAATTTATAAAGCTAATGAATAGGCGCCCATGGCTGTTACCAACATGGAAAAATGAGAGCTAGAAACTAAAACGCCCTGATGGAGTGGTAATGCATGGCTTCAGTAACCGAAGGTTGATGCCATTTACACAAGTAGGCAATGCGCTGCTTAAACATCAAGAAGGCACCTATTCAAGAATGCATCGTTCTCATATCTACTAACCTTGAAAAGTTGGTGGCAAGGATCCGAGTGTAAGCACTTCAAACTCAACAGACTCAATTTTATATTTTGGAATTTGCTCAGCAATTATCGGTTTTGCAATGTTCTTTGCAGTCTTGCAAATGGCCTAAAAAATAAAAACAGAAAGCATATAAGAAATTAACACAGTGGACATAAAACCCAGATTATTTAATCAGAGATTTTAAAAAACTTATACCTTGTCAAGGTAAGGCCACATATATTCAAGGAACTTGTTCAGCCAGTCGAGCTATAGAAAAGCACAAACAAATGAAAGTGCAGTAGTGAAAACCGAACAGTAAAATGCATAATCCACAAGATCAAGAGGCATATCAAACTCCACAATTGCATACCCGATCGAAGTCTGGTTTTTTAATCCAAAGAGGAATCTCCGGAAACATTCGTTGCAAGGTTTCCGAGTCTTGCTCTACCAATGGACGGATTTTAGGATCCTGTCCAGGACATCAGTATATCAGTAACACTAAAATAACAGGACATACCACTGTTGAACTTCCCAAATAGAGAAATGACACTTAAGGTGCTCTTAATTACTGATTTCATTTCATAATCGTTATGATAAAACTCCAGTCTAGTCCAGCCCTGTCTATCTTAGGTTCGAATGCAAAAGGACCAGCCGTTTGGTTAATTACGCATCAAAAGCATGGTGTCAAAAGCAAAAAAGCGGAGCATTCTCATGTGCGACCTGTTAGAACGAACAGAAAAGGATTGGACAAATATGTATGAAAACGGTCCGTGATGATAAGTCAGTATAAAACGTAAGGATACTAGATGTACCTTGACATCGTTGGGTTGAAAATAGATGAAGAGAAAATAGCCGCCAACAAGACCAACAGAAATCCCGATGCCGAATCCACAGAAGCCCAATACAATACTGAAGAAACCCATCTGGAATCAGATTCCGGCAGGTCACCCAAATTTTCGCCCAGACTAGTCACCGGGAGCACCAATTTTCTGCTCCTAACTCCCCTAGTAAATGCATAGCACGGGAAACGTCATTTCCAAAGTGCCTGAGTTCACCGCCCGATCCATAAAACGGAAGGACAAAGATAAATAAAATTTAACGCAAGAAAAGAACGAAAGAAAATCGAAAAGGTTGGAAGTCCATAAAATGAAATTTAAGTTACTTTCAAACGGGGTGGGGGGGGGGCAGCGGACAGATGAATGGAGGGAGATAAGAAGAGCCGTCGAAGAGGTGGAGTTATATGGAGCAGTGACGGTGACTGGCGAAGAAGACAAAGCTCCATGATTTTGAATCTGACGTTACAAAAAAATTAAAAAAGAGGGAATTAGTTTGCAGACCATGCATTTGGTGCGGCTTACCCAGAGGAAAGAATTGAACGCGGCGTGCGAAATCTCCACGTGGCGTGTGCTTGAAATGTCGGCAGAGGCACGGCCCCTATCCTGCGGGTCAAGTTGATGGACGGGACGGCGGACACTCTTCTTGCCTCAATAAACCCAGAATCCATCGAGTCTTCAGATTTTTTTCCCCATTTTAGCCCTTTTTCTCTTTTAATACATCAAAGGAAAAGTACAATAGTGGTTCAGACTTAAGAATTCATTGAGTGCTTATTTAAAATATAAATTTGAGAAATTATTTTAAGTGAATGTTCGGTCGAATTATTCTTAAGAAACAGTTAATATTCAGCGCAGTTTCTCTCAATTTTAACGTTAAAGAACATTAGACCGTTTAACTAACTTGTACCTAACTTCTCTTCAAAGATATATGATATACCATAAAGAATATTATTAACGTTATTTGATCTATGTAATCGATTACACCTGATGAGATAACACTAATCAGAACAAATTTAGTGTATGATATGAAAGCTTGAGCCATGAACATAAACTGTTAATTATTTGAGGCTATTGATATTTAAATAATGAGTAAGTAGAAATGTGTGTTAACTGGTGGGTTGTTTTTTTTGTTTTGGGGGGGGGGGGGTTGATGGTGTGGGGGCAAGAGATGTGGACGTGAGTGGGTGAGTGATGGTCGCAATCCAATGAAAGCAGCGAGGCATGAGCACCACTCCCTCCCATTTCTGCATCATTTCTTATTTCTCAAGACAAGTAAAAAAATAGATAAAATTTGATAAGCTTTAAGGATTTATCAATATATAATTCATTTTAGCCTGTTAATTGCAGCACCACTTTCATTTCTGATTCACAAGTTCTCTTGTCAAATTGATTAATTGCTATTCTGATCTCTCTTTCTTGATTGGACTTAAAGTTACCATGCAAATTTGTGAGAACTTTTATTCTGGTGACGAGTGAGATCTAGAGAGCGAGGATGGCCTACGAATTTGAAGCCTGGCGACTTAGGAACGAATAGCATTATTGGGGTGTTTGGCAAAGCGTTCAAACACCCCAAAAGTACATTCAACAGTGTTTTTCTACAAAACGAAACAATCTCCTCCACATATTTGTCTCGGCTTGTGTGAATAAGCCCATAAATACTTCTCCACCGCTTTGCCAAACGGACCGAATGACGAGAAGCTCATGACTATTTTACGCTTTCTTTTTTTAATAAAAATGTTCATTCTTAAACGTATTTTGATTGGAAAAAGAACCGCAAAACTTGGAGAGATTGGTCATTAATTTTATTGGCCTGTACCTGAATTGCTGATTGGATCGTGATGGGCAGCAGGTACGTGAAGAGCAAATAAACGTCCAGGTGCTCCATTCCATTGGAAAAGAATAAAAAATCTCTTATTGATTGAAATAAACCATGTCATCTCAAGCTATCAGCCTAACAGAAGCATAAAAATACTATGCCCATGGTGGCCGTAAAACCCAAGCTAGCCATCAATTGTGGCCACAAAGAAGAGAAAGAATTAGAAAGAATACAAGTAAATGTGAACCCCCCAAACAAGAGCCGAGCGAGCAGCTAGCTAGCAGATATCTACTGGGAACACTTCAATTGAACAGCGAGAGCCAAGGGCCTTCCTTGTGGGCAAGGTTTGCCGGACATAGGGAACAACGACGGGTCCATTGGAATCGTACACTTAGTTTTGCCCATACAATGCTCCTCCACCACTTGCTTCGCGGCCGCCGAATCGCATGTCCCCACCTCAAAGAGCCCACAAGAACCTTTAGGATCGCCGAAGCTCGCAAATTCCACGGCCGTCACCTTCTTAAAGGCAGGGCACTTTAAACTTGCCTCAGTCTTCACGTCGTCCACAAGTCTGTGAAGTTTCATCATCTTGCTGGCGAACCGCCTCACATTGGGCGGGTGTGCGTCTGTGATGTAACTGCAAATCGTGTCTCTATCCACGATCTCGATCTCCACCTTTTTAGGGCTTGCTTTCTCCTCCTCAAACACGATGAGGAGATTATCCTTTTCATTCAAGAAAGCTCTCGGGATGTGATACTCCAACTGACTGGGCTGTTGCAGAGGAGAGAGGTATGACACCCAGTGACGCCCAATGCTCCTACCGTTTACCCATATCTGTCCCTTTCCCATACCAGTCATCCTGATCGCAACCGGGTTCCTTCCCTCTGGAGTCACGAATCTTGTCTGTAGTCGTAAATTAATTAATTGGATACGGATCAGCTTCCATCGCTTGCTATGTTTTTAGGAATTTATTAATGGAAGGCATGGACATTCATGTCGTTTTATCATCATTTGATTACCTTGTACCAGGAGGCAGCAGGTCCCTCTCCCCTTACCTTCTTCCATCGGAACTTCTTTGCACCTTCTTCGGTGAAAATTTTTTTCCTCTCACCTTGGAGAGAGACCTGACCACAATCATTGACGTCATCCCTCCGTGATAATTATCGGAGTTATTGCGTTATTGAGAAATGAGAATCAGCGGTATATATAATTTACCCGATGACCCCAACCATTGTCGGTGAGATCGATTGTTCCGGTGTTAAGACCGAGGAGAGTGACACGAGTAGGACCGGTGAACCTGTGCTCCATGTATGCACCGCTGTCCTGTTGCATATATTCATGGAAGTTATTGTTGGAGTTAATTACCAAAAACCAAATCAAAGAGAAGCTGAAAGACACTTACGGGTAGTCCTACTGTATAACATAAGAAAGTAAGTTGATTAACCCCGACCGTAAGGTTTACAGACACTTGCAATCCAAAACCTTTCTCTTCGTGGCTACCGTGCGCATTTCCTTCAGAAGCATTATATCATATTTATTAGAATACTAGTCAACACCTAGCGTATGTACCGCGCGCCTCTCGCATGGGATGATTAATCATAATAATAATATTAATAGCGGTTTGATTACCCACGAATACACCATTCACAAATGCAAGCATGCCGTGGCCATTACTAACAACACGAAGAACGGGGAGGATGCTGGCCTTCCTAGGCAAGTCTTCAGGACCCACCTCGATTCTGCAATATATAGTAAGTTGGGATGGCGAGAGAGGAAAAATATAAATACTAGGTATGTAATTACGCCATGACTGATAGAATTATGAGAGACGACATTGAGAGGACTAACCCTGTGGTGTACCAAGCATAGTCGCTGACGTCTTTTAGCAAGCTGTAAAGCTCTTTAGGTTGCTCGGAATTGACCTTCACTTGCTTGGTAGTCGGAATGGGTTCGGAATGGATCCGCCATTTAAGTTTGTTTGCGGCCTCTGATCTCACAAAGTTCCTCGAATTATGTTGCGAAACAATCTGGGTTATATGTGGACATTAATTTGACCTTATTCTGCCACATTGATATATAGGACAATGTATATATGTGTGTCTTTGAAAAGCGATATAACTGACAAGTTACCGTTTGGGTGTTGTATACTACAGTTTTGCAGTCAGGGAGGATGCTAATGGAACGCTGGGGTAGATAATAATCACGACCCCTGAAGTTTACGGTACCAGAGTTCTCTGTGTGATTGTTAGTTATGAAAGCAGCGCACAAGTCGCTTTCTTGCTTCTCGTAGACTATAATCTACATTCATTCAGTCAGTCAGTCAGTCATAGTCTTTAATTTAATCACTCTTCAATGAACTCAATTCTGCATGACAATTACTGCTTACCTCATGGAATTCGTTCACCTTTTGCGTGGTTGGGGTACCTTGCAAAAGAGCCTTCTTACATAAATGTATAGCCCTGTGCACATCCCGAAGGTGGCTCCATTTGGGTTCTTTCTGCAGACCGTATTCATCCAGAGGAGCTTCGTCGTAGTACCGAGTAGCTGTGAAGGCCGACGTTGTTCTTCCGAAATTGGTTCCACCGTAGTACTACAAGTAGGTCACATGCAAGTTTCGGCCAAATCTTGTTTTGGGATAAAAACAAAAAGAAAACAGCAGCATTTTTCAGAGAAGACAAGTTCGGTACCATATAGTAGTTAACCATAGCTCCTTTCTTAGCAAAGAAGCGAGCGACTGAGTAGGCAATGTCTTCTGCAGATCTTTGGGAGGGAGGATCTCCGAACACTCGGTACCTGTAATTTACAAATTTACCACCGAGTGGGTTTATTTACGTTGCACTTGCCCTCTCATCTTATTGGATTGTGATGCATGATCGAACACGCAAGCAACAATATTGTGAGAGAAACTAACTTACTGAGCCGTCCAATTTTCAGTCCAGATGAAAGGCTTGGTTGGTTTGTTTGGGCCAGAGAAGGTGTCACCACAGTGTCTTCCATTGCATGAATTGATCTGCGGAAAGGCTCCACGTTAATTAAGCATGTCTAGGGAATTGGAATTAAAGAATAAAAAATAGACTCTTTCAGGGAACTCACCACTGGATCAGGTGCATCCACCTGCTTGCACATGACCCATGGAATACCAAGATCCAATCCTACTGCCAGTTTCGCAGCCCATCGAATGTAACTATTTCCCTTCTCTCTGAATGCTCTTTGGACATGGTTGTACTCATTCTCAATCTGCAGTGAATTTTATATTCATTAAATAGTATCCAAGGTTTCTCGGAACAAGTGAGGAAAATCAGATCCTTACCTGTCCCATGATGATGGGACCTCCCTGGGGAGCGAAGAGATTCTCGCGCTTCAGCTTGTCTGTGATGAATACCACGAACTCTTGCATGTATTTCTGATGCAAATTATGAGATAAGATTTTCAATTTCTTAATGATATGTATACCGGAAGCTTACTGGATGGATCAAAACCAAAGCTTGTAGGTTAGGATTGATGATTACCTTGTAAGGCTCATTGTCACTACGAAATATGATGTCCGGAACCTCTCTCAGCCAGTATGGAAGTCCTCTTTATTTACATTTTACCACAGTACGTAGATGGACATTAGTCAGTATTATCATGTTTGGAAATTAAACGATGGATACTATTATATATGTAAGCAAATGTATGTCATTGAGAAGAAATGGATTTCATTTCGTACCCATGATTCCATTCAGCCTGGATGAATGGGCCAAGTCTGAGGCATGCGTACATTCCTTTCTCCTGAACCAGCCTAAGGAACTTCACTATATCATTGCCTCCCTCAAAGTTCCACTGCACGATGCAACCGAGTCCATCCGTTAATAATGTCAAACTGAGCCAACGAACGTTGACCAGGAAAAACAGCGTCATTGCATAATTAGTTAATTACCTGGCCTCTTACGGACTCGTGAACATTCCAAAATACGTAGGTTTCGATCATATTCAAGCCACCATGTCTTGCCTTGTCAAGAAGGTCCGGCCACATCTGAGCAAGCCATGCATATATTCATTCATTGTTATTATCGTATCCATTGTTTGGCTCTAGCCAGAAAACACCGAGAAAGTGAAAGAGAAGAAAGCAAACCTCGGGCGGGCTTCGAGGGTAATGGATGCCACCCGAGTAGAAAAGCTCTCGCTTTCCATTTAAAAACAGCGATCTTCCGTCATAAGTCACTGTGAGATTCTCTCCAGCCTTGAGTTCAGCATGCGACAATGAAATAAAGATGGCGAGCAAGGCAGCCAAAAGGGTTTTTCCGCTCGTAGACGCCATTCACATCTGCATGTGTGTGTGTCTGTATCTATGTATATTTATATATATATATATATGCTCCTTTAATGTACTCCAAGGAGAGCTTGAGTTCCCTTTTCTTTTTATTTATAAGTCGGAAATAAAAGAACTTGCAGTTCCTG
Organism: Vachellia pachyceras; assembly: GCA_025593235.1. NCBI lineage: Eukaryota > Viridiplantae > Streptophyta > Magnoliopsida > Fabales > Fabaceae > Vachellia > Vachellia pachyceras. The sequence continues at coordinate 25,493 of JANTPZ010000452.1, read as the reverse complement.
CTTCAAACGGGTAGCAGGAGAATGAGATGTCTATCTGCGTACCAGCTTGGAGAAGCTCATGAAGGTGGCGAGAGATCAATTGAGTGGAGGGGATAAAAAAAGAGGTGAAGTTGAGAAACCAAGGGTTTAGAGGAAATGTCGCTTTTTTTCCTTTTTAAGAGTATTTATTCATATAACTATGGCTTTGAGGGGTGTCGTTGTTTGCATCGCAGCACGCTCATCCTCTCATTCCCTGTTGGCTTCTATTTTTAAGTGAAACAGACAACAAACTTTGCCTTCGGAGGATTCGGGTAATGTACGCGCCAGAATCGGACAAAACAGACTGGAAGGTGACGATCCCGTAAGTCTCCCCATCTTCCTCCTTGTGTTTTTCTCGCATTCTTATGAGTTGGTTCGACTAATTTAAGAGGCAAATAAATTTCTGTTGACTTAAGGTTTTAATTTGCGTCGTGTTTGTGGCAGTAATTGAGGCCGCCCAGTGCAGAACGTTATATGTATATATCTTTCTCTCTTTTTTTTTTGCCGAAGTTATATGTATATATCATACAATATCAAAATATGATATTATATAAAAGTAGTAAGAATTAACTTTAGCAGAAAATAAATAAATTAATAAAACAGTTAGCCAGTACTATCCGTTGAATTCAGCGAATTAATTACCATATGTAAATGCTGTTTGTAAAAAAATTCAACAGTTCGTTTAAAATTATCATAGAATGGTTACATTTTCTTTCTTGTTACATAATGGTTAATTTTTTTTTTGGTTACATGCAGAATGGTTAATTTTCTCAAGCGCGTGTATTTTCACTAGGGTGTGCTGACGTCTGACGAGGAGGAACAGGCTTGTGTATTTGGGCTGTTTAATTCCAGGAGGCACACGTTGAACAATATTTTTCCATGAGACGATATAATCTCCTTCATATATTTATCTCGACTTACATAACGATACTTCTCTACCGTGTTCTCAAACAGATCCAAAGTAGATTACCTTTTCAAACTTAGGGCTAGTCTCGAACCCATTTTTTAAATGTAAGTTTTATGGTAAAATCTAGATTTTACCTCAAAATCTAAATTTTGTCTAAATACTCACATTTTTTAAAATTTAAGTTTTGAAAAGGCTATTTTTTGTCATATCACATTCTCTCATAATAAATTTTCTTTATTCTTTTTTTCTTTCTTTCTCTTTCATTTTTCCTACTTCTTTTTGCATTGAACTCCGTAAAAGCCAATAATTTACCAAACGCAATCACCTTTCAAAACATATGTTTTGCCTCAGAATCCGTAAAAGCTATTCTCCCAAAATCTATTCTCTAAAACCTAGGTTTTGCCTTGAACTCTGTAAAAGCTATTTTCAAATGACTTCTAAACGAGATCTTAGAGCTCATTTGACACCACAGTGGAGAATAACTTTTATGAGTTCGAGGCAAAACTTATATTTTGGAAAATAGATTTTGGGAGAATAGCCTTTACGGATTCGGAGGCAAAACTTAGATTTTAAAAAGTTGACTGTGTTTGGAAAGTTATTGTGAGAATAACTTTTACGAATTCTAATGTAAAATATAAGTAGGAAATAGAAAAATTATTAGGAGGGATAACGTAATTTAATAAGAAAATATTTTTTCAAAACATATGTTTTTAATCGATATTTTATCTCCAAAATAACTTTTTTCTGAAAAATGTGAGTACTTTGACAAAATCTAAATTTTACTACAAAAATTAAGTTTCCCGCATCCACCGGACGTTGGACCAGGCAGTTAAAATCTGAGTATCCAGCAACCACAACCCTTAAATCTTCGGGGATTGTTGGGAGACAAACGATTAATGACAGTGATCAACTATTTATTTTTCATCCTACCACTTATTGTATTCATTCTAAATGCACATTACAAATGCTTAGACCCCTCTTCTGTTCTCATTTGTTGTTTCATTTTACTCCCTGTTGTACCCCGAATTCCTCTGTCAAGATAACATCTTTTTTATTCGTCGTAGATAATTTCCATCTTTGCTGCATTGTTGGTTGTCCAATTTCGTCCATTTTAACTTCTTAATAAAATTTGCACAAAGACTATACTATTAAAAAACGTGAACATAATGAATTGAAATTCCATGGAATTTTATACCCACACATGCATTAAATACACAAATTTATATGCGTATATTATACCACACACACAGCAAATAAGTACGGAACTCATTAAGCAACTTGTTGGCAAAAACAAAGCAATTTAATTTTCTTTTAAGGCTCATTTGGGATCATGATCCCAAATCTATATTTTCTGGTAATACCTAAGTTCTGTCAAATCACTCACATTTTTTAAAATATAAATTTTGTAACAAAACCTAAATTTTAAAAAGCTTATCTTCTTGTCAAATTACACCATCTCATAATAAATTCTCGTTTTCCTCTTTCATACTCACTTTTTGCCTTGAATTTCATAAAAGTCAATAGCTAATCATCATATTTCAAAACATATGTTTTGCCTCGAAATCCATAATAGTTATTCTCTAAAACCTAAATTTTACCTCAAATTTCATAAAATTTATTCTTACATACATGTCCCAAGGATAAGAAAGAACCACCACTAATCTCTAGAAATTAAAAAATTAATGTGCAGTCCCATAAAACCTCAGATATATTCTTTACAAAAATGAAAACATCAAATTACCATTTGCTACGTAAATTGAAAAAGCTTTATTAATACAAGTTTTGTTACTTGTTAATATGGTTGGTTTAATTGTCAATAACAAGCTTCTTTATTTTAAAAACAACTATCACATAAATTAAAAATGCGTTGTTAATATAAGCCTTAATAGTTGTTAATCGGGCTAGTGTAATTGTCAATAACAAGCCTTTCCGTGTTGAGAATAATTATTATGTAAATTGAAAATGTATTATCAATACAAATTTCGATAATTGTTAATTAGAGTGGTTTAGTTGTCAATAAAAAACCTTTTTTATTGAGAATAACTGTTATAAATAATGGATGAAAATGTGATATTTTCACTTTTAAAATGATATGACCGAGATTATGTGACATCCCAGCCTAAGTGGATGTTTGTGTAAGTTTTTTTTACTTTTTTTATCTTCTAAAAACACGTTTAACAATATTTTTTTATAAATATTAAATTGAAATAATTTCTTTCCTCCTGTCCTCCACCCGGGCTTGTTTCTAGATTTGGCGGTGATTCTCTCTTCTTTGTAATCTGAACGTAGTTCCATTAAGGCTATGTTTAGTTTGATGTAGGGGAAAGGGAAGGGATGGATACCAGAGGATGGAAGGGTATAAGGTTACCTCGTTTGGTTTAGTTAGAGGGGAAGGAATGGAAAGGATTTTTAATGATCTTTTGTTTGGTTTAGGAGGGGAAGGGAAGGAAGTTAATAATCAATTTACCATTTTACCCTTATATGTTGATTTATACTTATTTATTTATACAATTTATTTAAATTAGTTTTCACTCATAAAAATTAACCACTCGTTATATTTAATTAATCAAAACAATTATTAAGGTACTTCTCTCATATAGTTTATTTAAATAATTAAAAAATAGGATTTATATGTAGTTTAATTTCACAATACTTAATTTATGCTTAACTTGCCATCATAATCCAACTTGTAACTAGCAAAACATCCGAAGATTAGAGGAGGAAGAAAGTGTTGGTTAACTAAACTGCTTCTAGAGAGCAGATAAAAAAGTTGAGAAGCGATGGTTTTAACCTACCAAGGGTATGGATGAGAATATAATAAAATTGAAGAGGTAAATTAGTCATAATTTTTTGCTTCCCTCCAAAACCCCCCAATTTGGAGGGAATCAAAATAAGGGGAGGGGAGGGAATGATGGGGCATATTTTGGGTCCCCTCCCCTCCAAAAGTTTAAACCAAATAAGGAGAGGGATTCATTTTTCATCCCCTCCCATCCCCTTCCCCCCCCCCCCAACCAAACAAGCCCTTAACGCTTGCCGTCTTAACTTTGTTCCCTCCAAAATTTTCATGACTCCCTCCATTTCTTGAAGTTCCAATTCATTTTGAGTTCCTAAATTCACACTCCTAAACCATTGACAAGCCTCCTTCTTCCTCAAGAACCTTCTGGATTTCGATTTTCAGGAGCCATGTCAAAACATTCAGACGACCTCGACCTCGACCTCCTCCTTTCCCTTCAAGACGGAGTTTTGGAAACTCCTCCGACTTCTCCCTCACCCCATTCACCTGGTGCGCTGTCGAATCCTCATCTTTTACATTACGAGCTATTCTTTAGAAAAAAAATGACTTTGTCGAATATGGATCCCCCCCGCACCTAAAAAGAAAAAAAATCGGATTAGAGTTTTCAAATAGTGGGTTCTCATGTATTTCTCAAATGGCAGGTTACTTTTCCGACGATGGCTCGTCCAGGCAAAGGGAGACGGCTGATATGTCGGTATTTAGAAATGCTGTTCAGGATTGTCTTGGAGACGAAACCAAAGCAAATTCAAAATCTGAGAAGTTGAATGGGTCGGTGAGCAAGAAATCAAATCATACTGAGGTCGAGAAATTTTCTGGGCTGCGAATAAGGTTAATTGATGTTGGATTTAAGCTGTTTACTCAAACCGGATGCATCGAATCTATTATATACAGTATGCTCTTAGGTTCCAGATCTATCTGGCTGTGCCTGTTATTGTAGCTTCAGAACAAAGTCCAGTTTGCTTATAAATTATTTAGGCATTCTAAGCAGTGATGTTAAGTGGACATGATATCGACTGCCACATTCTTTTCACTTACAGGAACCAATCGGTAACCTCTGCAGAGCTCAGGGAACGGTTTTCGGACATTCGTTTCGTTCGGCTACCAGTAATCAAGTAATCTTCTCTACTGCGTCGTATATTCAAGATAAAACTGCGGCTGTTCTAGAACCTGTCAATATACTTTTGGCATGCAATATTATTGGCCTCAGCCTGAAAAGCTATAATGATTTCGGATTCAGGAATTTGTTGCTAGGGGATACTATTTCTGGATGTTGGGCGACGGTTGGAGTACTGACAGAGAAAGGTAGTCCAAAAACAAGTTCGACAGGGAAAAGCTTCTGTATATGGAAAATTGGCTGTTTGGATGAAATCAATATTTCTTTTTTCTTGTTCGGTGATGCTTATAAGAGGAACTCGCAAGAACATGCAGGGACTGTCTTTGCATTGTTTAACTGTTCAGTACGCAGGGATGCTATGGTATTAAATTACAATTAATAAGTGAGGTAACAGTCATACTGGTTTGAATGTATTTGAATATTTAATCTATTTTTGCAGGGTAACGGTTTTTCACTGAGTGCATATTCCCCAAGTCAAATTTTGAAGATAGGAACTTCTGATGATTACGGAGTTTGCAAGGGAAAACGAAAAGATGGGATGACTTGTACGCTGGTTATAAATATGTAAGCAAATCAGTACTTTGGTCGATGCAATGTATACAATGTTCTTTGATTTTGTGAGGAAAATTTAGGCGCTTACAACTAGGGAGGTACGACACATACCTTAGACTTACTTTCATATATGGCAGCTTATTGGAATATTCTCAATTTTAACAAAGAAATCTGGCATTGCTTTGGCTACGCATGAGATAAGAAATAGGTCACCCAGAAGGCTTGTCCAACAAACCTTTATCACATGCTAGAAGAAATTTGACACTGATCTAATCCTAGAAAACCCAAAACACAACATTTCCCTAATCTTCCAGTGAAGGCCTAGTATTTGTTTTTTTTGGACAACGAGGAAAGGCGTAACTTAAGTATTAATAGCATCTCATGTATTGTCCTTCATTTCATCTAAATGACTTTTACTTTGGTTGTCCTCCTGACAGTACCCCCAACCCACCCCCTCCCCCAAAAAAAAACGAAAAAGAAAAGAAAAAAAAACTTTTCTTTTTCTCACGTTTCTTCTTTGGCTTTGTTTTACGCTGATCTTTCAAGGTTGTAAAGATCTATCTTTGTCATTTCAGACGTCAAGGGAGATATTGTAAATATCATAAATCGGTAAGCACCATCAAGCCCTTCAACGTTTCTTGTCAATATTCTCTGCTAAAAGGTTATCCATTTACCAAACTGCCTCCTATCTGTTATTATCTTGTAGAAATCATCAAAAGAATACTCCACAATGCGAACTGAACTCAAGGGAGGGTGGGTGATGAGTATCTACTATTTTCACCATCTGTCTGTTTGTGGAATACACAGAAGTTTCTTGATTGATTTCCCTTGATTATGTGTACTAATGTGTTTTATTACCAGGAACTTGCAAACAGCATTTAGGCCTAGGGATTATCTCAAGTCAGAAGGAATTTACTTAGTTGATCCTGTTATTGGCAAAACAAACCCCATGAAACCTCAGCGGCAGAAATTGTTGTCAGTGGATGCGCTTAAAAAGGCATTGAGGTTTGTTATACTCGGTACAATTATTTTCCTGTTATGCTAGATTCGCTAGTAACTTGAAGATTTTGATTTTCACTTTTGACTGTTGGCGCCATGAATTAATCTGCATCTCTATACCAGCAATGCAGACAAAGTGACAACAAATAAGCATTCGCAAGGGATAAGATTTCTTTCAGAGATCGCAGGTCATCATTATATGGTGTTGTGCTTTTATGGGTGACTGTACGTAGCTCGATGCTATTGAGTTCTTTGATACTTTTTACTTCCAATTGCAGGGAAGCCAGACTCTAAGGCAGTGAATAGAAAACAAATGATGCCAAATGAGCAAAGCAAGTGCATGGATAAGAGGCAAGTTGCGAATAAGATTTAAGTTGATCTTATTGATCTCACATAGTTAGTACTGGTGTACGCTTGGTCTGTAGAAGTATGTGTTACGATACTGGGCCCCATGTAAGTGGGGCCAAGATTGAGAGCCTATGAGATATGATTTAAGCAGTGTGAAGAGTAAGGTTAGAGGTGCGAAGAATTTGGTGAAGTCTCTCCTGCATGTGGCCATAGTCAATAGTCATCTTGACTGTGGACTTCTCTCTGTTTCTTCTGCAACCCCGTGACTGTTTTTTCTCCTCATGTTTCCATATTCCTACCATCACATGACTTCCCTTTCATCTTATCTTGAGATTGCGAAGTACGTTTGTATTGTGAACTTCCATCAAGCATAGCTCAGTAGTATTACATTTGAGTTATTTTCCAGGAGTTAATTTTTAGATCATAACAGTATGCTAGTCTCACGTATATCTTATCTGTCGCTTCAGGAAATCGTCTTCAGTAAACGAGGGATCCCCTGGAACAAGGGATGGACATTTAGGTGCCAAAAGAATAAAAGCTGAAGGGCAAGCATCGGGGGATAAAGCCACAAGGGGTAGTGGAAAGATGATTGAATTGGACGTTGTTAGTTCAGATGAGGACATATGAGACTTCTGGTCTGAGCACAATCCAGCTGGTTCTGTAGTTGAGATTTATAACATTGAAAATTTAATGCCTGCTTAGAACACAAAAATGGCAAGTGACGGTGAAATGGCGCAAGATATGTGGACATTATTTCTGCAAATATGCTAAATTCTGGGATTCATGTTTGGTTCGGCTGAATTCAATTTTATTCTTCATCAAGGGAATCCAACAATTGAAATTGAAGGGAACTGAACATTCAGGTTGAGAAATTAGAGTACAACGAAGTTTTTATATAGGCAAATCACAAACTAAAGTTAACTTTAGGATCCAATCAAATCCTTTATAATCTATTTAAATATAATCATATGAGATATGATACAATCTTGAATCATAGTTAAATAATATCATTGCAACACCCTTTTCAAACTCAAGATAGATCTTCAGTTTGCTCAATAGAAAATTTAGTAAACAAATCTAGAATTGTTGAGCTGGGAAACGGATTGGCCCGTCAGCCCGCGGGCCAAACGGGTTGCCCGAGCTTGATCAGCCCGCCACTTTTTAAATTTTTTTATATTTTTAAATTTTATTTTTTATTATTATTTTATTAAAATTTTCTTTTAAAAAAAATAATACCAAGTCTATTTGATTTTTCGGAAGAAAAATACAATACATTTTTAAAAAAATATAATTAACAATGTTTATAATACAAAAACATAATATATAATTAACAATCTTCAAAGTAAGTATGCATTTAAGATGAAATAATAAGGTTTAAAATAATATTTGAAGGCATTGAAACATCATCATCTTCCTATTAAAGCGATAAAAACATTATTTTTTAAAAAAATTTAAAAAAAAGTAAAAAAGGCGCCCTAGACCGTGGGCCAAACGGGCTGCCGTTTGGCCCGTTTTAAAAACGGGCTGCCCCCAGCCCGCGGGTTGGCGAGCTCAACCCACGGGCTGGGCCCATTTTCCCGATTCTATTGTTGAGTAAAATGATGTCTCGATAGGGAGGCGTGCGGTGGTATGGTGTAATTTGGATGTAAGATGACGGCATGGATTTAATTAGATAATCTGTGAGGATATGGTATGAACACAAACATATGAGCTTCAAGGGTTTTGATGGAAATGAACAAACTTTGAGGTCTGGGTGAAATCGGACGAATTGGAGGGGTGCGGACGAATGAAATGATGACTTGGGTCTGGACAGAACCAAACATCTATAAAGGAAAGAGGCACATGGCCAAAGGGAGTTAGCGGCGGCAACATGAAAACAAATTGAGTAGAAAAAAAGGAGGTTGGGATGAGTAAAGTTTCTTTCCATAGAAGAAAAGATCTCATTATCTTCTTTTTCCTCGTGATCTCCCTTTTCCCTCTTTTTCTTCATTAGCCCTGATACTATGTTCGGAATTGAAGGAAACTAAATATTCAACTTGAGAAATTATAGTATAAAGGAAACAAACCACAAATTAAAGCTAATCCTAGGATTTAGTTAATCATATATCAAATATGATACAATCTCAAATCATAATCAAATAATATCAATAATACAGTCTCAACAGTTATCATCAGGGTCGGCATCTGCATCCTTCTTGGTAATACATTTTTGTTTGACAAAAAATCCTCCTTAGACATCCTCGAAGCTCTCGACAGGAATATATTTGATTAAAATTGCATTAACAAACCAATGGGCGCTTGATATAATTGGTAAGGGCTACTACCAGCATTCCTCAGGGCGAGGGTTCGAACCCTAGGGAGTGACAGTCGCGATAATTAACACAACCTCAAAGAGATTGTCCCATCAGTACCTCGCTACCACCGTAAGGTCTCCTTGCGGGGGGTCTGGATTAGTCTGGGACAGGCAATAAACCCAGGATACCCCATGACACCGGATGGTTTATAAAAAAAATTGCACTAACAAGTCTCAAATATCGAAATGTTTGGTTGAAGTTTGCAAAAGCATTTTAGAATGACCCATTCTAGTCCCAAAAACACTTTGCAGCTTTTAAAAACTATTTTTTTTGTTTTATTAGTGAGATGAGAAAACACAGGACATGTAGAGTAGGGGTGGGAAACAATATGGGCCCAACCTGCCCAACAGCAGCGGGTTCAGGTTGGTGGGAGCGATCATAACTATACAATCTTATAGAAAAATTGGGTAAAAAAGGAAGTTTAATTTTAAGAAAAAAAGTGATGGGCTAACAGACGGGCTCAAGCTGCATTTTCGCAATCCGTTGGAAAGGTGGGCTAGACGGGTGCGGGTGAACCCTGGCCCGTTTTGTCAACCCAAGTGTAGAGCCACTGGGTCACCCTACTTTTTAAGGTAAAATTGAATGGGGCCAAACCCTATATTAGTTTATAAATGGCAATGCTTATGTCTAACATAAAATAACTCATACACATTAGATTTTGAAAAATTTTGCCAAGTTTTTTTTTGAATTTTTTTAATTAATACGAGTATTTTTTTAGATAGAATAAAAAAATCTTTAAAATTGGAAAAGAACAAATCAAGATTTCAAATTTTCATATTTCCAAATCAGGACACTAGATCAAATGGAGATTTTAAAATGTCAAAGAAAATACAGCCCATTAAGGATTTTTTAAACATGAGGAAGGAGACTAAAACTGGAAGAGGCATGCTCCTCTATTTCTTTTACGAGCTGACTCCCGCTTACTCCTCCATTTCTCTGACCAGTTCGCTCAACTCCCTTCCCCATTTCTTCAATGAGTTCACTCCATTCGCCCCCAATTTCTCTGATGAGTTCGCTTTTACTTGCTCCCCTAATCTTGTAAACGTGTTTCAAACTTTCTCAACCTTATAGGCGTGGTACGATCAATGTAATAAATCCAATCCTAATATTTCAATGTTGATAACTATACATAAGGTATAGGGCTGGTAATACGGGTTGGCCCACACAACCCGCCAACTCATCATTCGAATGAATTACTTTTCTCGTTTAAATAAAAAACTTATTTTCAATTCATTCGAATAATCGTTTAAGAGAACAATTAATATTGACAACTATACATTAAATGTTGACAAAGTCTATATGGAATGATAAAAAAACTTGATTAGAGGTGATAGATTAACTAAACTATTCCTTCGAATGAATTATGTTTCTCGTTCGAATAAAAAATATATCTTTAATTCATTCGAATAATCTTTCGAGATAATAATCAAAATTTCAATTGTTTATTCAAATAAAAAAATTATTTTCAACTATTCATTTGAGTAAATCACTTTTCTCATTTGAATGAAAAAGTTATCTTCAACTCATAAGGTAAATGTTAACAACTAAAATAATAAGAGTAAGTGTTAAGTTAACAGTTGTATATACAACACATATTACTCTAACAGGAGAAATGACAACCATTCATCTTCCAATTTAAGTCCGTGCTTATTCATCGCATTTTTATAAATTTCTTCATAGTCAAGTTTTCATTCCGTTCTTCATGGGCAATGTTGTTTTTTCTTGACATCTTGAAATTTCTGTTTTGATTCAACGTTTTAATTTAGAAATATGAAAATTTGAAACTCTGACTTATCATTTTACAATTTTAAATATCCTTTTTCTAAAATTCTCCCTATTCTTTACCCCTATGATTAAAAAAAGACTCCGATTATTTGTAGGCCAAAGAAAAAAATGATCTAGCTTTGAGTCAACAACAACATAAAGCCTGTCTCATTGTATGAGATAAATTTAGACTTATAATTGGTTGAAAAAAAGAATGTGTTTAGTAACACATGATACATTTTAAGTAATAATTTTTTTAATAAAATAAATACATTATATTTCAACGTTTATCTAAATATAAATATATTTTGTTAAAATGTATTTCAGATAAAATGAATTTTATCTCCCCAAGGTTTTTTTAATGCTTGTAATTTTTTGGTGGGCAACTTGTAAGGAAATAGTGATGACGATACTTGACATCGGGGTGATGCACAATTTTGATTGGCCGTGACTGAAACACACAGACAAGTGCTTTGACTACCTATATATTTGCCATGCCAATGATCTTTAGAAGCAATCGCATAGAATCTCTGAATCTTCGTCCCCTTCTCTCTGGTGCGTCCATTTTTTGCTTTTTTTAGTGCTGCCTTAGGGTTTCATGTTTCCTCCGCACTTCCCCTTCGTCTCGTGGACGCTCCTGGTGACCTGCTCATCTTCTTAGGGTTTTCACGATACCTCTGTTTCTTCGGTTTGGGTCATATACGAAGCAATTGAGTTGTTTCTTGTATTTATTTATTTTTATTTCTCAGATTTTTTTATCAACTTTTATTTCTCGGATTCTCAAATATTTAATTTCCTACGTGATTGCTGGTAATTGAACAAGTTGGTTGTGGCCACTGTGTAATGCAATCCGGTTTGTGTCCCAATTGTTAAATGCTCATGGTATTATTTTTACCCGTCTACGAAGTTCCTGGTTTTTAATTTAATTGTTACTAAAACATTTTACGATTTGATCACTTTGTTTTTCCTTTTTTCGGGCTAATTTGTACCTTTCAAGAAGTTTCCCTTTTTTCATCAGTCGGATGCTATTGATTTTATGAAGGAATTGAATCATATATCGATCAAGTTTGTTGTTGTAAATATCTCATTTTTTTTCTCTAATCAGGACCAACTCTACATTTAATTGGAATTTCCTGTCGTCTAATGGACGACGGTGAAGTGTTCTCGAGCCCAAACGTGGGCGAACTTCCAAGCAGTTGCTCAATGGATAGTTTCTTCGACGAACTTCTCAAGGATACGCATGCTTGCACTCACACCCACACTTGCAATCCTCCTGGCCCTGATTTTTCACATACCCACACTTGTTATCATGTGCACACCAAAATTGTCCCCGCCCCTGCGGAAGACAAGGCTGGGACTGATGACACTGCAGAGTCAGTGGAAAAGAAATCAAAAAAACGTCCTCTTGGTAATCGCGAAGCAGTTCGCAAATACCGTGAGAAAAAAAAAGCCCGTACTGCATCACTGGAGGATGAGGTTGTGAAGTTGAGGGCTTTGAATCAGCATTTAATGAAGAAGTTGCAAGGCCAGGCTGCTTTAGAGGCTGAAATTGCAAGGCTAAAGTGCTTACTTGTGGATATTCGGGGGAGAATTGAAGGGGAGATTGGCTCATTTCCATATCAGAAATCAGCTAATTCAAATCCACCAAATCCAAGCTTGCCTGGTTCGTATGTTTTGAATCCTTGTAACATGCAGTGTGATGATTTGGTCTATTGCCTTCGTCCTGGAGCAGAAAGGGAGGCTTCAGAGGACACCCCCCCTAAATGGGCAAGGGTTTAATGGTTGTGAATTTGAGAGTCTCCAGTGCTTAGCGAGCCATAATATAGGGCTTAAGGATATTCCTGGCTGTGGAGTTGGTCAGACAGTGCCTAAGGTCAATTCTTCTACAGAAAATAAGAGCAAAGGTGAAGCCTGTTAACTCTTTCATTCTCAATTGAATTTGTTTGCTGTGTGTGAAAGAGAGAGAGCACTTGCGAGATGCATGATTTGTTGTGTGGGGTGATCAGCTGCTTGTATTTGGTTTGACTGATATGATACAGGGCTATGAAAATTCAGTTCGTCCTGCCCTCCTGCTGGAATCCTTAACTTTATGTTAGTACTAAAATTCCTAATAACTGTTATGCTATGTTGCTGATGAGTGGTTCCTAGATTTTGTGAGGACCATCTTGAATTTCTGCAGCAAAGGGAGATTTTAGAAGTGAATGGATTAATAGTACAACTAATAGTTTGCATGGGTTCATTGCCACTTAAGATTGATTACTGCAATCAGATCTTGCTGGAAATACTTTTAATAGGACAGGAAAGATGTGAATGGACATCTTTCTTCCTGACTTCATTAAGTAATCTCAGACAACGTGTCCTTTCAATTTTTTGGTTATAGTCTGATGTGTTTGATTGCAAATTCTTGGTCAGTATTCTTTTCTGATGATCGGATGACTCTTCATTTATTAGGGGGAACCCGTGCCAGTGCCACAAGAGCTGGTTGAAGAGCCAATTTGATGGTAGTTCTCATCGTGTTCACAGTACATAACTTCTGCCAATAACTCATTTACAGTTGCAGCACCAGCTATCCATCAGGTCAATTTGTGGATCTGATCGTCATTTTTTCCTTTGAAAAATTCTTTCCTTTCTTTTTGGCCCCCTGGGGTCACTGGCCTGATATGGCTGTTGTAAGATGGAAGATCTAGCTTCGCTGTATGCCTAGATTGGTGTTGTTAGGCAGAAATAGCAGTGGATCTGCATCCAGCAGAGCTTGTGGCAGAGATAGATTGTGTTCTTTTATGAAATTAAGTTTCCTTTCAAATCTTAGCATGTCTTTTGTGCTTGGATTCCTTGGGTGGTTATGATTTATGCTTAACGTTTCATGAGGATGTCTTGGTGAAGTTGCACACACTATGATCTCTGGCAGTCTGGCAATTTGGTAATATGATGTGTGTTTCATCCTTCCATACTATATACTGGGAACATGAAGGACGCAAACTTCTTTTTGTTTAATCAGAAATCTGTATTTAAGTGAAACAAGGAAGGTGGCTTTGTTTAGTTGCTACCATCGTACGTTTTCTTATGCCTCGTTTGGTACGGTGGAAATGTGAGGGTGGAAATGGAATTGGAATTGAATTCCATGATGTTGGCATGTTTGGTATGATGGAATTATAATTCCATGTGGAATTCAATTCCACCTAAATATCCAATTTCAATTCCATACCCAAACCTATGGAATTCATTTGGGTTCCATGGAGTCCAATTTTTTTGGATTAAAATATCCTCCCTTATGCAAAATAATCTTTTTTGTTACATTTCAAAAAAAACATTCAAAAAAAAAAAGATATGGATTCCATCTTCATTTTCATGATATACCAAACGTAATTTTAAAGTTCATATCCATTTCCATCTATATATCCATATCCATTTCTATCAAAAGCAATTCTACGTACTCGATTTGGGCGATACAGAAACTGTTGTCTTCTAGTTTGTTTTGCAAAGGAAATACGCTGTCGCCTGTGGACAAGTGAAGGTTGGCCTATTAGTTATTGTGTTTGAGAATGCGGAGCCTGCTTACAGAATCCGACCTGGGCATATTAGCGAAGGATTGACTCATGGAAGGAAAGGACTCTTCAGCCTGTTCACTTGTTCCAACGCTTTAGATTGGAAGACGAATGGGTCTAACCCGTTGCTAAACGTTATATGTGAGCGTGGAATTAATAACAATCCGGGAATTTTATATATATTTCTTTTCTTTCGATCTAATTATGTTTGGTAAGACACCGCGTCTATATAAATCAGTCAGTACCATTTATGTCTTATTTGATACGCTGGAATTGATTTTGATGGAGATGGAAATGAAAATAGAAATGAAGATGGAAATGGAGATGGAAATGGATATAAGTATGGAAAAAAAGGAGTGGTCAAAAAATCAATTCCATAGGTTACATCATGGAATTTATTTCTACTCATTTTGAATTCCATTTCCATCTCTCAATTCCACCGTACCAAACATGAAAAATGAATTCCATTTCCAATTCCACCATACCAACCGAGTCGAGTCATTAATGGATCGAGCTTCCATCAACAGATCAACTCATGAGCGATCTTTTATTTTGGGAATGAAACCCATGATCTATTTTTTGGCCCGTGGACGAACCTTGAAAGAATAAGCCAATTTGTTTTATCTCTTAATTTATAAAAAAAAATAGAAATAGAAGCTTGTTAAAATTAATATTTTAGGCACTTCCAAACTAAACGGCTTTCACAGTCGACCCAATGTACTGCAATTGCCTCCGAATTATTATGATTAAGGTTTTCTTTTCATTTTAAAACTATTTTAAAGATTGATATGCTTTTTAACTACACCCTTCCTACTGAACCATGCATAAATCATTATAAACGTTCCTTAAGGCAAGGATTTTTTTTTTGAAGGAATCCGGATCCACAAGACATTTGAGGCCGTCATGAGCAAAGATAATTCTGCCGAATGCTGTCATTGGTCCAACCGACCAAGGTTCCGGATGAGTGCACGATCAGGTCACTGAATTTTTCTTTGGCCAACAAAAGTCGAACTCAGCGCAAATTGAACATAAGTAAAGACGACAATACAAAGCATTGCCTTTAAACTGGGTTTATGCACTAGTTCTAGCAATCAGCAGTCCACGTGTCGTCTTCGTCACCATCATGGTAAATGCTCTCGGCCATTTGCCAAATCTGGAAAGAGTTGTCTTCAGCTACACTAGATATCACCCATGGCTGATTTTCGTTCCATGAAAAGTCTGATATTTTCCCTTTGTGACCCCCGTGAGAAAAGAGAAGCTCAGGAGGTCCGTCGTCCCCATCTCCTTCTAACTGCTCATCCCCAACTCTTTTCATGAAAAACAAATGGAAAAATTATAAGGGTAATTCAAATTTTTCGTGCAAAAGTCTGACATATATCACTGCAACGTGTATGTGACCGATGCAAAGAAACACTACTACCCGCTAGAGTCCGTTATCTTTTAAAATACCTGTTAAGGTCCCACACCATCAGCCTTCTATCAGCACCAGAAGACGCCAACACGGTCTCATGATTAGGATCCCATTCTACTTGAAATACTTCATCTCTGTACACATTTAATAGTAAACCAGATCGGTACAGATAAATATTGGTTTTTCCTCCGGCTGACTCAGGAAAGGAAATACGTGATAAATATTGTCCAAGGAGATCAGTTTCAGTCATACACCTTGACATGGACCAAAAATAATGAGAAGTTGACAAGCCCTACGCATTAGTTTATTGAGCTTCCATTGGCACCAGTCAACATATTAGGACTGTTAGGTCCTCCACGGTTAGCCTCGTATACAGGTGCAAAAGAAGCAGGCATTTAAAACAAAATCAAGCTAAATTGAAAAAACCACAAACTCAAAACCCAGTTTTGGCCCAAAACCAACTAGTGTCTACTGCAGCCATTAAAACCGTCATCACCATTACATCTAAGATTTTCCTTACGAGGCAGACAAAAGAATAAGGATCACAAATGACCTGATAACTCAAGCCACAGGAAGAATAACTAAGCAGAACTTATTGCCAAGGAAAACTCTAACCAAATCGACAAATCAATTTTTGAATAGCACGGTACACATTCTAAATAAAAGACATTTGTAGATATATTAATTAACAGATGCATCATGCAGTTCGAATAACAATAGGCATAACATGTCTACAAAGCGCTGCAGAGGAATTCACTTTCTTGAATATCTTGTCTATATCTTCTACTTTTAATCTTTGGGCCATCCAAATAGCATATTCATTCCAAAAAACAAAACTGCAGACACAAGAAATTCAGGGGAAAAGGCAGGAGTTAACTACCCCAGTTCTACAAGGCAACTTGTCAGAATCAACAATAGCCAGTTGTGTGTGTGTGTGTTTTTTTTGGGGGGGGGGGCTAGCTCCATGACTATAGGGAACATCCAACTACTGCTAAACTTGGCCAAGATAGTTGACTGCCTTGTTCTAAGACCAAGGAGTCCAATTAAAACTGACACTGGGAGCCTTTGTCCATATCTTAAATTACCAAGAATAGGGACATGATAGGCAGAGGATCCTAGAAGATTATAAAACAAAACACAACATCATAGGCAAGGACTTACGTGTGGCTACTTAGTACATGAAGTGGCACTGTCAGCTTCCGTGCATCAAAGAGACCAACAGTTGAGTCCGAAGATGCAGTTGCCAAAATCCATTCATTAAAAGGGTTGAAAGAGAGGAAGTTCACCTGAGTCAGAAGAAAACGTGATGATAACCATCAGCAACAAATCATAATCCAGTCCAGTCAGCTGTTTACGATTCAAAATTTTAAGCAAACTTCTCTGGGAGCAAAAGTTAGAAATTAACAAATATCCTTTATTCTGAATCATCCAGTTTAATTCCTATACCGCTCACGCACCGCACAGTCCCAGCTAGATGTTACCAGTGCAAGGGAACATATTGTTTAAGCGAAGCAGCAATTGACAGTTTTCCCTCCTAAACGCGTCTGCATTACTATGGTACAAAGCTCAAAGCTACACAACTGAGTAAAGCGAGAAACAAAAGTTTCAAGTGCAAACATTAATGGAAATTTTTACACGCGTTTGCATGATGTCTAATTTCTTCACATAAAGATTTACACTTCAAACCTATTTTACATGCTTAATGAACAAAGGACTCGATAAGAATGACGCATTAACTGCATTACCTCCCTATCATGTGCTTTAACTGATTGCTGGGCTTGGTTTGTTCGCAAGTCCCAAATAATCAACTTGCAGTCATCTCCAACAGACCCAAATAAATTCTCATTCTTCATATGCCACGATACATCTTCAACCACAGTTTCATGGGCCTGAAGTTACATTCAAGAGTCCAAATTCATAATCAAATATCAGCCAATAAGGCAAGCTGATCAGTTCTGCATATCAAAGTATAAACACGAAGTTTCCACTTTACCTCATAAATGTGGACTGCGTCGAGCACGTTCTCTTGGAGAGAAGCTCATATATCCCACAGGCAAATCTTATGGTCATGGGAACCACTTAAAAGGTGCCCCTGCTTAAAAGGACTCCAAGACAGACCATATCCTTCTTTGTCATGACCCCTCAATCTCAAATCAGGGTCACACCCAAGTGCTTGCTGCTTTCCCAGCTGCTTGGCAGAATCAAACACATAAACCTCGGAACTACTAGTTTTGGCGCCAATAACATTCGGATTTTGCGGCATGCACCGCGCTCGATTCACCTCCCCGTCAACGGCAATTCTTTGAGCGATTTCTATCTGCACAAGAAATTAAGAAAAGAAAAAACTAACACTGAGTCAAACAGACATATTTTATCGAACATTTGGTACGCATATAGAAGTTCAGCAATATGCGGATAACCGAGCAAAAACAAAAAAAATTACCCAAGGGGTAGCAGGATTCTCGGCATCAACATTAAAGACGGCATCGGAAGTGTTGGCGGGGAGCGCAGCGTTAGCGATCATGAGAAAGTTGGGGACACCTTCGGAGGTGTGAGTACCGAGGAGAAGCTTGTGGAGGTTGAAAGAAGGATGGCGGTGGGGTTGAGGGGAGGAGGGGACCCAATGGACGGTAAGAGAAGGCCATTGAAGTGGGTGGGAGACGACGATATCGTAGAGAATAGGGGTGTTCTTCTTCCAAACGGCGAAATCTTCTTCCACCTGCTCCGCGTCCTGCTCGTAATCTTCAGCCATTTCTGCCTTTTTCCCTCCAAAACGAATCACAGACCCTCGCGCCAATAGCTTGAATGTAGTGACCTACTTGTGCGAGAAAAGAATGGAAGAGATCCCCTCTTAAAGGTCCTTTATCGTATTTGGGCCGGGCCCGAAACCCTTGCCTATCTCTGGAGACCCGATTAAGCTTGGACCACTCATAAAGTGTGGTTAAAGTATTTTATTTTCTTCCCCAGTAATTAGTTAAGCGGCTTGGTTGGCGGAGCGTTTGAAAAAATCAAAAGTTCAACAGTATTTTTCTGTAAAATAAAATAATCTTCTTCATATAAGTAAAAGTAATTCTCTACCGTTTTTCTAAACGGATCCAAGGTCTTCTTAAAAAAAGTGCCCCTCTTAACCTTTGAGCCACCTAATTTGTTAAAGTTTGAGCAATGAATAAAAAGTTGAATAGGATCAATCAGGTTGATTCAGAATCAACAACCCAATCACTTAATTGATCCGAGCATGTCTATAGCCAATAGAATTTTGACATGGGGTAAATCGGTGAGATTCATGATAAACCGATCCTAACTTAGGTAACCTGAGGCAAATCAATGCTAACTTGAGTCAAGTTTATTTTTTAAAAAATTTAATTTTTTTGTTTTTAATTTTAGTGAACTTATATTATCTTTAACTAAATTTATTACTTTAGTTTATCATCATATTGATAATTTCTTACTTTTATTTTTGGATTAATAAATCAAACTCCTACTAAATGTTGGTATTTTGTTGTAATGTTTCATTATTTTGTTATTTTAGGATTGTAAGAATAATTACATATTTTTAATATTGTATTTTATGTTACAATTAAAGAGTTGAATAAAACATGTGTACATCAAAACATTTAGTACTCCTCGCCACTAATCCCAAAATATTGTGTTTGGGAAGTTATTAGCTTTTATAGAGTTCGAGGCAAAAAGTAGGTAGGAAAGAGAAAGAGAAAGAAATAAAAAGTAGAAATGAAAAAATTTATTAGGAGAGAGAATGTAATTTGATAAGAAAATAGCTTTTACAAAACCTAGGTTTTATATTCAAGGATTTTCTAAAAAATGTAAATATTTGGATAAAAATTAGATTTTAAGGTAAAAATTAAATTTTGAAATCAAATCCAAGTTTGAGAATGGAAACCAAACCAACTCTTAATTCGTAATGTTAGAATCATGTACTATTTATATTTGATTACTTCGGGCCGGTCTGGTGGCTGAAACGAGTATTCTTGCTTCAGGTTCTGGATCCACTGCCGATTGGGTTTGCCGTTTTCGTGGTTCATTTGGCTACCATTCCCGTCACCGAAACTGGCATCAACCCAGCTAGGAGCTTTGCTGCTGCTGTCATCTTCAACAAGGACAAAGTTTGGGACGACCATGTGTATGATTTTGCTTTATTAATAACATGCGCGCTCACATGTCTTAATTACGAAGCTAATTAGATGGCGAGATCCTTAGAGCGTGATGAATTGATAACGAGGTGTACTGTGTGGTTTACATTGGATCTTCTGGATTGGCCCATTTGTGGGAGCTAGCATTGGTGGCTGCGACGTGCCACCAATACATACTCAGGGCAGCAGCAACCAAGGCGCCGGGATCATTCAGAAGCAAACCCACCAACTAGTTGATTCATCAGACCAATACGAGATGATGTTAATTAATCATCATATATGATCTTCATCATTTTCTTTTCATTTCACATTTAACTTGGTGTTGCCAGCTTTGGATGTGAATGCATCATTTGTCCATGGTCATGGAAATCCTGGTCTATCCTTTCTTCTTGCCATAACTTCAAGATGAGTTTCTCTTCTTGTCTTGGTAGCTAGTACCTTTAACAATGTAACTATGGTTATCATTCTCCGCCATCTGGCTGGGGTGCATGCAGAAAGAGAGCTTGTGTCGTCAAGTGATGGTCCAAGAGGGGCCTCAAATCTGCACCAGGTCACACAGGTCGTTGCATTGTTTTGAACTTGTTATCATTAATTATTATTTTTGCTATTCCTTATTATAGATGATGCATTTCTCAACATGATATACTTTATTTAACACATTAATTTTTCTCTCTTCAATATTCTTAACTGGCTATAAAATTTTTCAACAAATTAATCAATTTTTTCTTACTGATCATCCTTATTAAGAGTAATTTTGGAATTTTACAAGAAAAATAATTTCAACTTATTGATTTCTATAAAAATAATTAATTAAAGCTTATCAAAAGGGAGGATCTTTTCTTTTTGTTGCTAAAGCATTCTCTTCTAAAAGGCAATTCCATTAAACACTAAATATGAGCATTCCTCTTATCAATGATTCAAACATTGATTCGTTACATTCCATTTCACTATACACCTAACTTGTGGGTAAAAACTAAGGTCTTTTCAGCTCTGATGATTGCCTGAGATCTGCTGTTATAGTCTAGTAACCAAATGCATTTTTATCAGGAATTTTTTTTTTGGTTTTACCAATATTTTGAAAGGTTTGCTAGGCTTAAAAAGAAGTTTTCAATTGGGAGCCTGAGCCCTGAGACAAGGATTGACGCACTAAACAGACCTAACGAAAATAACAGGAAAGGATAGAACAAAAAGAAACATTATGTTGCTGCTTTCAGCATGATACCTCATTTAAAACGAAGTTGTTGCGTCTCATTACGATCTGATTTGCCCTCAAATGACATTCACCCGAAACCTAACTGAAAATACATTTAACGAACATTAGGAATTCATCATTCAGCTTTGCAATTGTATCCCCCGGGATGAATGCTAGTTGAAAGAAAAAAAAAAGGCAATCTAGCATTAGTTATTGTCTCTGCTACATAAGAAAGACCCGAGAAGCCTAAATTACCCAAACTAGTTTTACAAACGTACTCCGAATTCAAACCCAATATTGAGCGAAAATCTTAAAATATTGCCTAAATGTGTATATCATGCGTTTGACCAACTCCAAAATATTCCTTACATGCGTTTTATAATGCATTCTACTATCGATCAAGGATGGACGCACTAAACACGATTCATATGCAGTTTGTACTACAACAGTTCTTCGATCAAGGATTTGCCATCCAAACTATCAACCTTGGACTTGATCATCGACATGCTCTTGTCCAGTTCACGAGACCTCAACTCCAGCTCCCTCAAGCGTTCTCGGGTCTCAGCAATTCGGTTCTTAATAGCAGAAACCTCCTGCTCTTTCTCAGCCAAGGTTTTCAATTCTGATTCAAGCTCCTCCCTCAATGATTCTATTTCACTGTCAGAGTGGGCCTTGGCCATCAATACGCTTTGATGCTGATTGATCAGTTCAATATATTCAGCAATTTCATTAACTACGTTTCGTAGCCAGGCTACTTGGACTTGAGCAGATTCTACATCCTTAAGGATAGCCATCAATTCTTTGACTTTGGATCTTGGGAACTCCGTTATTGAGGTGGACTGTAACTCTTGCACAACAAAGCATACACATTCCACGTAATATGTGCGCATCACAGTGGATTCTAGCTGAACGTTTGCTCCTATGTCCCCATACTTGTTAAAAATAGAGTGCAAAATAGGAGCATAGCTTTCTCTCACACAGTACCCTCCAACAGGAACACGGGGTTCAGAAGCAAGAGACTCTGTCTCTTCCGCACTATCTTCATCACCATTAGTAATACTGATACTTGACAAACTAAAATCCAATAATCTACCTGCTGAAGCAGAAAGACGTTTACCTGTGTCATCAGCATAGGCACGTGGAACAGCTTTATCTAGAACTCTTCTTTCATCTTGATCTGTTTCGGTGTGATTATTGGCACCAAAGTGTTCGACATCATCCTTTTCTTGGTCCTTTTGATAGATAGGCTGCCAGGAAATGGAAGTACAGGACACGAGTTCAATATAAGGCTAAGATGGGTGTGTCTAAATTAGCCATAAAAACACACAGGGGCATGCTCATAGAGCATGAGAAAGAAAGGGCCACTACCATCACATCTTGGATACGCCTTTCTGTAGAAACTGGCTCAGAAGAAACTTGCTCATTGGTTGTAGTCTCCACCCTTTTCTTTTCTGAGTGATAACTTGCTGTGACTTTCGAGGATGGAGTTCTGTCTATAACAGGAGATTCTGGCTTGGAATCTAGCTTCTTTTTCCATCCAAACTTCAAAGGAATGATACCTATAATTAAAATGGACTGGAGTCAGCAACTACTAACCATTCCACATAAAAGCCTCTTGGAATATCAATGATCGGAATATAGCAAAATAATCAAACAGATTAGACGAACCCTGCTAGAAGTTTGTTTATGGACACCAAATTTATGTACGCATAAACATTAACCTGTTCTATCATTAATTTAGATTACAAGTTAAACACCTCATCAAGGTATTTCGGATTTATGAGATAGCCGGTAGAATATTTTGTCAAACAACTCATTTATTAACATAGTAACATTTAAATCAAAATCAGAATGTCAATCATGTTTTTACCATTTGAGCAAAAACAGATAAATTATATCAAGCAGGGTGCCACAGTTCTTTTTCCTTTTCAAAGCCAGCCTGTTAACACTTTCAAAACAATAATAGTTGATTCCATAATACTTTCATTTATATCAAGGAGCTTACATTTTAAAGGGGAGCAAAACAGATTTTTTTTTTTTAATTCAATGCATTTGTGGAACAAGAAATAACTCTCAGGTTACCTTCTTACATAATTTTGCCAAAAAAGAAAGAAAGAAACTAGAATTCAGGCCATGCATTGAAAACATGATGCTCGAAACTGGAGGGGAACAATTTTATTAAAAAGGAGTTCAAATAAATATAAATGAAAATTTTAATTTGAAATGAAACCAAAAAAATAAAACAAGAAAGAAAGAGAAAAGAAAAGAAAAATATCAAGGACAGAGCCCTAAACAGACTAGTGTGACCATATGTATAGCGAACTACTTAAACGGTTTCCATTGAAATTTTGCGCATATAGAATGAATATAGATATATAAATAGATAGATAGGATACAATGAACAAATCGAAGTCGTACTTTAATGAAACTAATTGTAAGGCAATGGTGATATCCTTAAATAGCAGACAAAAACTGAGGGAAACCTGATTCGGTTTCTGGCATTCTGTTGTAGCAATTTACGACATTGATGGTAGCGATTAGAATATTGGCAGCAAAAATAATCTCTAAGAATTATATAATCCCAAATATATCGAATTACAATATTGTGGTCAAGAGGAAAATTCATATATATATATATTTGATCATGATAAAATCACTTCCACTAGTCATTCTACGCGCGTAGATAGATGACCACACAGTGGAAAAGGGAATTGTGACAAATGAGCAAGAAAGCATGGCAAATCATCTTTAAGACACTCGTCAAAGTTTTTCACG
Source organism: Vachellia pachyceras (assembly GCA_025593235.1). Taxonomy (NCBI): domain Eukaryota; kingdom Viridiplantae; phylum Streptophyta; class Magnoliopsida; order Fabales; family Fabaceae; genus Vachellia; species Vachellia pachyceras. The sequence continues at coordinate 1,572 of JANTPZ010000452.1, read as the reverse complement.
AAAACACAATACCAAAGTGGCCACAAGCCACTCTTGTTGAATTCATATTTATTTTATATTATTCCAGCCAAAATACAATGAGAAAGTTTAAGGACGATTGCCAACAAGGCAGAAGGTGATGTTTCACTTCACATATGAAAAGCATAAAATGCTATAAAGCAGAGAGGACTGAATTGAGTTGACCTGAACTCTTTTTATTTTTCTGTGGCGGGGCCTCCCTGATCTTTCTCAAGCAATTTTCAGTGCATTCATGGTATGGATTAGCCGCATATGAACAATCTGGGTTAACTCTTCCGTTCTGAGCCATGCCTCGTATGTTTAACCTGTGGTACCAAAAGAAGTGTCACGTAATAATCACGAAGATGGGTAAAGTTTTACTAAACACAGCCGTGAAGGATTGGCAGTAGGGAATCAACCTTTTAATGAAGAGAACTTTAATTTTCGGACAGAGAACCTAACAACCAGAAATCAATGACATGCAGCCGATCAGTTGGGTCGATCCACCCCAATACTGGCTTCGACTGGAAGAGTTACAAGGTTTATTAATTAAAATGCATGCTTCAGAAATTTATCCCCCCTTCTGACCGAAACTTCCCTCAGAAATTGAACATGGAATGAAGACTCAATGTGAATCGCTAAATACACAAATGGATGCGGGGAAAAAAGGTTCAATCTATAGTATGTCAAGAAAACTTGGAGAGCCCGGGAAAAGAAAACAAGAATAGTTAGCAAAAGCAGCGGAAGGGAGTTGAACCAAAGAAAAGAAGACTTACCCCGAAAAGCGAAAGGGAAACCCATGAAAGCGAATCCCAGATAGGCGCCGGAAAAAGAAATAAAAGGGAGAGAAACTTGGAATAAAAATTGGAAGCAAGGATGAGAATGAGCTTATTCAGTGCGTTCGCTTCCCTTAACTGTCAGTTCCGAATCAAAAGCAGAAGAAGAATGCGTTGTTCCGTTTCTCTATTTCTTTGACCTGGCCGGAGATGAGATGAGGCTCTCAGCTCGGAGAGGCTCCCTGATCGTATGTAATTGAGAAATTTATCAAAGACAAAGCATCCATTTTTTAAATATATTTTATGGGTCCTGCCAACACAGTTAGTTACGTGTCAATTTATTATTAAGAACAATTCTAAATATTTTCTATTTTCATGATTGGAATTTTTCCTTTGTCATTCTAAGGTATATCAAACACAATTTTAATAAAAAAACAAAAGGAAGGTTGAATTAATGCCCTGTTTGGTATGATGGAATTGGGCACATGGAAATGGAATTGGAGCCCAATTCCATCATATAAGCATGTTTGGTAGGATGGAAATGGAATTCCAATTCCATTTCCATCTCCTCCAAAACACCACATTTCAATTCCATCTGCAAAGCTGAGTTTTCCAATTCCACCACCATAATTCCATCCTTTACCCTTCGTTCCAGAAAACAGAGCAAGCCACCGTCGACCTCCAGTAACCTTCAGCGACAATCTTCCTTCAACCGTCGTCGACTTCAGCGACCTTCTTCCTTCAGCTTGCCGTCGACGACCATCTTCCTTCATCATATTGACGGCAAGCACCTAACGAC
>JANTPZ010000450.1:0-23625 GCA_025593235.1 Vachellia pachyceras | reverse complement strand
AAAGAAAGAAAGTAGGAAAAGTATGAAGTTGTAGAAGTAGTAGTAAAGTTGCCCAAGACCACAACTTTGGGTTAATGTGAAACAGAGGAAATGAACTCCAAATGAAATGAAATTTTACAAAAAAATATTTCACATTGCAATCTTTAAAACAAGCCAAAGAACACTGAATTTGGAGTTTTGTACAGAAAGTTATGAAGTTCCAAAGTTTGAAGAAAATCACTGAAAAACCTAGGAAAATAGAAAAATGACCAAATGAACAGTGTTTTTTACGAATTAAACTGTATCATTTGGGTAAGTAAATGACTCAATGAGTATTTTTTCCTTATAAAGAAACTTGCAAGCTTCAAATAGAAATTGGAAGCACTAAATTTCGATTTTTCTAGAATTAGTTATGAATTTTTAAAGTTTGTCCAAAATGCAGTGAATAGTAACTTTTAAAAACGTGAGTTTTCAAAGTAAACTATTTGGACTTTTTAATCACTTTGAGGCTTCCCATTGCTTCCAAATCAATATTTAATGAAGCTAAGTGTAAAGTTAAGGTATCTCACAAGATGCATGTAGAGCCTGATAGATTCGGAACGACTCAGATCCTCAGTGATATAGAGATAGAGATTAAGGAAACCCAGCAAGAGGATCAATTTGCATAGAATATAGAGACTCAGATGAGTCAAGGAGGAGCCAGAGAATTCAACAAGACCTCTGAGGGAATAATAAAGTTCAGAAATAGATATTATATCCCTCCAAAGCTTACTTTGAGGCAGAAGATACTAGATCAAGCTCACAGAAGCAGATTATGTAATATCCGCATGTCTGTAACTTGAATTAAAGGCTAGACCAGTAAATTATGCGATGATCTAAGGCCTATAGATAAGGAAAAATATAAAGGAAAATGCCTAGAGGAAAGAAAGATCATAATCGATTAAGTCTCTAGTCTTGAGAATTTTAAGTAGAAATGACTAAAGGGCAAAATGGTCATTTGGCCTATATAATAAGGGTAAAAGGGTCATTTTGAAAAAAGGCCTAGGACGCAAAATGTCATCAAATAATAAGGACATTTTGGTAATTTGGTCAAAAGTCAACCAAAAAGTCAAACTTGACAAAAAAAGTCAAAATCAACCCAAAAGTCAAAGTTAACCGAAAAGTCGAAGTTGACCAAAAAGTGGCAAAGTCAACCAAGGGTAAGGTTGTAATTAAGAAAGAGTAGAAAAAGTGATGACATTTTGGTGATTAAGAGAGAAGTAAGAAAGGTAGTGACATTTTTGTAAATATGTGGAAAGTAAGAAAGAGAAAGGAGTGCAATGACATTTCTGTAATTAAGGATTTTTTTAGAAGACTGAAAGACTGAAAAATAATTATTTGAGGTAGCAGGAGTCCTCAAACATCGGAGACCCAAATTGAGAAAAGTTTAGTTGGGTCCTATAATATTTAATAAAATTATTACCCAATATCCGGTGCGGGTAATTTCGTAGTACGGAGAACATCAGTGCTCCAAAGCCCCGAAAAAGGATTTTTTTAGAAAATTAATTACGGAAAATCCGGCAAGAATTTTGAGGAACGGAAAAGGGTTGGAGTATCAGGGAAAAATATAGAAATTTTCCATGCCCTTAAGTCAAATTGACCGCCGGAAGCACGTTTTATGGTGTTTCGCGCGAATCGAGGAATCCTGATGAGTTACGAGGAAAACCTGAGGACATTTTGGACTAGGAAATGATGCCACCTAAGCAAGGAGGCCTAGCGAATGGTGCCACATGAGAGAGAAAGTCTCTAGAAAAGTAAAAAGGAAGTTACACGGATAAATGTTACTTTACGGAAATGTGTGCCACCGGATCAATTAACTGGACAGTCAGGGGGTCAGTCAGCCCAACCAAGCTTCTGGAGGAAGCCAAAAGTCACTTTTTACTATGCAATCAAGAGAGGACAAGTATCACAACCACAACCAAGTATAATCCAACTTGGTCCCCAAGTTTTATTCTCATCCACACAATTTTACAAGAGATAAGTTGGTCAGACTAAGCCACAAATTGTAAACTTAGGTCATTGGTTAGCCTTGAAAATGGATCAAGAATATTAATTGTGATTTCCAAGGATTGTACAGCGACAACCCCAGGGTCGTTCTCTCCGGAAGCTACTATTGCGTACCAATAATCCTTAGCTTGTGATTATGCTTGTAATGAAAATGCAACCGGTTTCCAAATCTTTTATGTTGTGCACCTAAACTAATTGCAAAGGAAAACTTGTTTTTGGTATTTTCTGGAGGAAAGAGAGATTGAAACAGACTTGAGTATGAAAAGTGTATGTTATATGGATTCCTCTTGAAAATGAATTGTGCCATCATAGTTCGCAAAGGATTAGGGAAAAGCATCAACTTTCGCACTAAGTTTCGTAATTAAAAACCCCAACAACTCACCAGGTCAGAAATCTCATGAAATGAACTCCATTTCATGAAATCCTTTAAGAACACTTAGTGTGTGTACGGAAATCGCAAAGTGAAAAAATCAACTCCATACATTGTTGACTCTAAAACCAAGCACTACTAGGATGATAAAAGAGAACAATAAGATTTCATTGAATAAGCAAAATGAACTCCATTCTACTTTGTCAATCACAAAACAACTCAATACACAAAACAACTCAACAAGTTTGGCTCAACTGAGACCAAGCATTTGCACACAAATTACAAAGTCCAACTCGGAATCCAAGTAATCTATAATGTAAATACAGATTGAAAGCAAATACTCCCCTTTCTGCACTTCGAACTCCGGCTCACTTCATCTTTAAGAGGATGGTGATGCTCAACACCTCATGGATCGTGGAATCGGGCTACGTTTTGATGATTGAGGCATGATAAATGGATAGATGGTGGTAAAGATGGAGTAGGGTTTGTGTGTGTGTGAAAGATGGAGGAATGTGTGTTTCTGTCTCTCTTTCTCCTCTTTCTGCAGCCTCCTCTCCTCTCTTCCACGAAAATGCCCTAAATTGAATGAATAAATCGTTCTGGGTCGGATCTCTAAAGTTGGGTCGGGTTATTTTCCATCTGGGGTAAAAATCTGGTACTGCGCGATATTCACCGCGGCGAACCTCTCCTGAGAGTTCGTGCCTACTAATTGAACTTTGGCCGTGGCTAACTTTAGATTGCAATACTCCAGAGTTGCTTCTCTTGCCCTTTTGTACATAGTTCCTGAAATGAAATAGCAAATATTGGTAGTATCATTTGCTCATGATGGAATTTAAGCACAATAAATCATTATTCATGGCATATGCACCCAAAATCACACTAATCCAAATCAACAACTCCTAATCTCAACTTAAGCACAAAAAGGGTCATGTATGGGCTAAAATGGACTCTAAGACTCTGGAATTTCAAGTAGAAAACTAATACAAATAAAGCTCAATCATAAGTTAAATTAGAAAACTCCCTCTATCTCTCCCTCTCTCATATGGTCAGTTTTTTTCTCTCCCCTTTAGCTCCCAAGGACGCCATTTTTGCAAGAGGAAGAGGAGGAGGAAGCTCTCACACCAACAAGGTAACTCACCCACACCACCAACTCTTTCCATTTCTCTACTCCTTACAACTTCTACTACCTCTTTAATGGTTGATTTCCTTAATCAAAGCCCTCTTTTTGAAGATGAAAAGTTAGGGTTTCAAGATATGAAAATGTAAAAGAGAAGGCTTTTGAAGTAGTAAAAGATTGCAAGTTCTTACTTGAGTAGTAAAAGCTAGCTTGATGGTTGTTGGTTGTTTTGGTAGTTGTGGAAATTTTTGAATAACCCTAAGTATTGAGGGTGAAGGTGACGTCACTTTTTCTAAAAGGGAAGGGTTGTTTTTGAGCTAAATGATGTATGGATAGTGGTTTGGGAGCATGAATATGCAAGAATACATGTTGAAAGTTGAAAACTCCTTCTTTCCTTCATTTTTGCTGTTTCTCGGTCAAGCGAAGAAAAAATCAAAGGGATGTGTTTTTATTTGTTTTAATGGTTTCATTGGCTTTAAAATGATGTTTTGTGTAGGGTAAATGTAAGAGATGGATTTTAGAAGCTTAAGAGACCATAAAAACCAAGTCTTGAACTTGTAGGACTCTTGAAAACCTAAAGGGGGTTTATTACGTTTTTTCAAGTTTTGTTGCATCTTGATGATGGTATGTTTATATGAATATTATGTCATGATCTTTAGGGATTGGAGATCTCCAAGAGCACACTTGGAAGTGATCCAAGAGAACCTTGAAGTTTAAGTAAAAAGGAAAGCTAAGCAAAGGTAGCAAGACTACTAATCTTCTCTTATGTTTTGTGAAAATGAGTTATGAATGTTGCATGAATTTTTATGATGATTAAAGTGGATGATTGTGTATGAAATGTGACTTTTGTGCTATGGCCATATGCATATTAAAGTGTAGTTTGCTATGTCACATATTTGGATGATCATACACTTGCTTTAAAGTTATGTTATGCTCATTCACAATGTTTTGATTAGTTACTTTTGCTATTGGGATTCCCAAATCTCATTCCGCACCAACTAACCATGTAGGTGGAAGCTCAAGCAAGGCTAAGGAAAAGTTTATTGATGAATGTATATGATGCTCTTGCTTGCATGATTTTGTGTAAATATATGAGTTGCTAAACTCTCCTTGAAGTTGTTATGATTGTAACCCTAAGCCTCTACAAGAAGTATCATGTGAATATGTGATTATGCATACATGAAAATGGGCTAAAAGTAATAAGGAATGGTAAATAAGTGATCATGCATGTTAGATGTGGGTTAATGAACCAAAAAGAGGTTTTGATGAATTTTAAGAAAAGTTGGGTTTCAAAGTTAAAGGGTTCTAAAGGCCTTGAAAAACAGATCCATTTCACGTGGAAAATAAAAATAGCAAACAAGATCCAATTGAGCTGAAATTTCCAGTCAGAAACTACACATCCTAAGCTTTAAAATGATATAAAGTTTGTAAAATTTGGATGTGTATATTGAGAGATATGATTTTCCAAAGTTTAAGGGAAAAACTGGAAATGACCATTTGTACAGTACATCTTTTCGGAATAAACTGATTCAAAATAGGAGGTGTTACAGATTCACTATCCACCCTGGAATGACAAAAATGTACCATGAGTTGAAGCAGTTATTTTGGTGGTCCTGAATGAAACGAGATATTACTGAATATGTGACTAGATGTCTTACTTGCCAAGAAGATGGAACATGAGAGGCCGCCAGGGATGCTACAGAGCCCAACAATTTTGGAGTGGAAATGGGATAGTGTAACAATGGATTTTATTGTAGGTTTGCCAGAGTCAGCAAAGCATAATGCCATCTGGGTAATAGTGGATAGATTGACCAAGTTGGTGCATTTTCTGTTAGTCCATACAAATTAGTCACTAACGAAATTAGTTGAGACATACATCAAGGAGATAGTGAGATTGCACAGGGTGCCAAAGAATATAATTTCGAATCGAGATCCCCTCTTTACGTCAAGATTCTGGAAGTCATTACAAGAAGCAGGACGAAGCTAAGTTTTAGCACAGCTTATCATCCGCAGATGGATGGATAGTCAAAGAGAATGATTTAGACGCTTGAATATATGTTAAGAGCATGCGTGCATGAACTAAAAGGGAATTGGAGTGTGTATTTGTCGTTAGCTGAGTTCCCCTATAATAACAGTTATCCCTCCAGTATAGAGATAGCGCCTTATGAAGCGTTATATGAAAGAAAGTTCATATCTCCTTTATGTTGGACAGATTGAAAGAAAGAGATATGTACGGTCCAGAGTTAGTAAATCGTACAGCTGCTAAAGTAGAGATGATAAAGAGAAAGCTACAAGCAGCACAGAGCCGACAGAGGAGTTATGTAGATCAGAGAAGATGACCTTTGGAATTTGATGTTGGAGATCATGTATTTCTCCGAGTATCTCAAACAACAAGAGTAGGTTGATATCGAAAAATGAAAAAGCTCAATCCTAAGTATATTGGGCCATTTCAAATTTTAGAAAGAGTGGGACCAGTAGCACATCAGTTAGCCTTACCCCCAAATTTGAGTCTAATTCATAATGTCTTCCATGTTTCCCAGCTAAAGAAATATAATCCTGACCTAGCACATGTTATATAGAGTATGATAATATTGCATTACAAGATAATTTGTCATATGAAGTAGAACCAGCTTGTATTATTGACCGGAAGGAGAAACAACTTCGGAGTAAAAGTATACTGATAGTCAAAGTCATATGTCAAGGGTCATCAGCTGAGGAAGCTACCTGGGAAATAAAAGAATACATGAGGATTAGATATCCATACTTATTTTAACAAGATATGCAAATTTCGAGGATGAAATTTATTTTAAGGGGGTAGAAATGTAATATCCATATTTTGCTATTAACTGAAATAAAGGCTAAATCGGTAATTATAAGATAAAATGAGGTTCACGGATAGAAAGTACGGAAAAAGCGGATGCCGATGGGCTGAAAATCTAAAATCATACCTGGCCTAACGGGAGGAATTTTATATAAACTTCGCAGCTAAGCGTGCTTGCCCTGGAGTAGTGAAGGATGTGCACCCTTCTAGGAAGGATCTAGTTGTCATTACACAAAAAGATTAAGGGCATAAAAGTCAAGGGCAATCTTGGTATTTTGAAAAGTTATAAAAAGGGTAATTTGGTAAATAAGAGAAAGTGAAAGGGCATTTTGGTCATTTCACAAAGTCAAAGCAAAGTCAAAAAGTCAGCCGTTGATAAAAAATTTCACAGATGCCTAATAGATAGGGCAGAACTCACTGATCACTACTGTGGGTCCTCAAACTGAGTTACAATTTAATTTTTTTCTACAGAATTTTGAAGGACATAAAGTAGAAAATAATTATTTGAGGTATCAGAAGACCTCAATCAGTTGAGTTCAGAATAGAAAAATAAAGTGAATTTTATAGTATTTTATAAAATTATTACCTAATGTACAATAAAGGCGAATTTCCAGATCAGAGGGAAAAAAGACCCGAAGACCCTGAAAATATAATTTTCTTTAAAAATTAATTACAGATAATCTAGGGGGCATATTGAGGAAAGGAAAAGGGGTAGAGTATTAGTACAGAGTCTAGCAATTTTTAATGCCCTAAAAATATTTTGCTTTCCGATAGCATTTTTTTCAGGGGTTTGACAGGATAGAATATTTTCTTTATAAACAGTACAGAATGAAGAAGATCCAGAGATACAAATGCCAATTCCAGTGAAAAAGAGATGTGATTAATGGCTTAAGCAGTTATTAGAGGAACCCTTTAGGTTTGAGACAAAAGGACAAATTCCTCCAATAATAGAAGAGGGTGAGAGCTCTAAGAAGAAGGAACCTTCTGAGACAGGTTCTAATACCATTGGGCCACAGGATTCAAATAGTGGTAAAAATAGAAGAAGAGCCTGGAACTAAGGAAAAAGAAAAAAATTCTAGAACCTATAATTATAGAGCCTACTAATGCGCCATATCTATGTAACATATTACAGACACACGCAAGAGAGTTGCAGGAGTCCACTGCTCTCCGAGGATGCAGTTTACATTTAGCGTGCTTAGCAAGAGCTAGGGAGGAGTATGACTTGAACCAGTGGTTCTATAATACCCTTAATTTATACCATTTCAATTGTTCAGCAGAAGCATATGGAATCACTTTAGTTGGACAAAACTTGTGAAAAATGATATTTGAAAAATGTTGATTTCGCATACTATTCATATCTTTTTGAAAATGGCCTTAACTTTGAAAAATCATAATTAATTGTAGAAAAATCGAAATTGAGTGATTCCAAACTCTATAGAAAGATATTTGAATTACATTTTGAGGAAAAATAAATTCTGGACAGTTTATTTTGAAAATCGTGCCCAGTTTTTATTTCAAAAAATACTATTCATTTGGTCATTTTCTATTTTTCCAGTTTTTTAGCCCAACTTTGGAAGGGCATATCTCTTAGTACGGTTATCATATTTGGACAAATTATCACTCATTTTAAAGGGAAATATCAGATCTATTTGGTGGTAAAATCTCACATCTTAACTCCCCCAAATGCACCATATGGATTTGGTCAACTTTGAGTCCGATTTTTGTTGACTCTTACCCCCATTTGTTTATACTTAATCCAATTTGAGGTATGGTTGCTTTATCTTGCCAAATTAATGCCTTTGGAGCATTTTAAACATCCTAGCATGCTTGGAAATAAAATCTCCTACTACACATGATGTCAACTACAATAAACACTTAATACCTTTATGGGTATTTACAACCTTTCATGAATACTTAACAAATACTTACCCAATCCTCCAAGCCTTCCCCTTCTTCTTCTTCTTCTCTTCTTATATAAGCTATCCCTAGGATTTGGGTTTCATTAGGAGGGTAAGATTTTTGGAAATCTTAGTAGCATAAGCAACTATTATATAATCACATACATGCATTTAAAAACATGATACATGCTTAACTTAACCTTGAAAATAAATTAGTATGCATACCTCACATATCACACAACATAGCAAAGAGGCAAATCTTCATCATATCCTGAATTTATCATTCGCCATGGCATATTATCCAATCATAACAGAGCAAGTAATCATGCAATAAACACAATGAAATGTAATTAACTATGGAGTTCCTACAAAATTTCACCCACTAGGGCAAGTCTTACTTTAGGGTTTTCAACCCATCGGCATCGTCTTTTTACATAGTTTCTATCTGTGGGCTCAAACTCAACTTTTGACTACTGGTTTGACCCCTTTTTATCTAATGACCATATTGTCCTTAGTCTTTATACTTAATGACATTTATGTCCCTGGCTTACATTCTTAGTAATTTCAAAGCCTTTGAACTAAATTGACCAGGGTCTCTTTAGTCCATTGATATCTTCTCTTTCTGTACTTTTATTTTTGGGGCTTAACTTATCTCATAACTATCAGTTTGGCCTCTATTTCAATTTACATAAAAAGGGTGGATATTACAGGTTCCCTAACACAGCAGAAGATCATGAGTGTTATGGGCAGTATTGATGAACACCCCAGACCCAGAGCTAAGGAGGGCTGCGAGGGAAAATATTTTGACTCTTCCTTTCTCTACTTTTTATGGCGTTATAGGACAGTTAGAGGCTCTTGTGTATAAGATGTTTTCATATGATTCAATATTAGAACTTTTATATGCATAAGTAGAACTTTTATGTACAAATGCATATGTTATTATATGAATATGATGTTTTGGGTAGTATATTGGCGAGCATGGTATTTAACTTGTTATATCAATATATTTGTTCATTTTTTTAAGGATTAAATTATCAAAATGGTACAAACCCGTAGAACTCAAAATAGAGAAGAACAAAGAGGTCAACCTAGATTGGACGACCCTATGCAAGAAATCTTGAGAAGATTAAATGAACAACATCAATTTATGGAACAGTTAAGAACAGATCAGGCTCGTTAAAGCAAGAAAGCATAGCAGAGAGAGAAGAAAGAGAAGCTACCATCCAGGCAGCAGTAGCAGCAGCCTTAGTTGCCAAAAACCATAATGTTCCTCAGCCTCCTCCAAAACCAGAACCTGAACAAATTCCTATTCCTCCTCTAGTTTAAGTTGTTAGACTGAAGGATAGGGATGCGGTGTATCAATGGGTTAGCAAGTTTTGTAAGCATAACCCGCCTATTTATGAGGGACCTTTAAATGTCAAAGTCGCAGAAAACTGGATAACGCGGCTTGAGAAAATTTTCAAAGTTATGAATTATCGTTCTGAGGTAAAGGCACATCTAGCTATTTATAAGCTAGAACAGGAGGCATATAGGTAGTGGAGCAACACGGAGTTAATTCTGCAGACATGAAATTCCGCCATCACTTTGGAAGTTTTTCTAGAGAAGTTTAATCAAAAATAATTTCCTAAGTCAATACAAGATGAAAAGGAAGCTGAGTTCCTTGTTTTGAGGCAAGGAGATAGTGAATCTTTTGATGAGTACTTGGCAAGTACTTGCAATTATCCAGGAACTCCATCTACCTCCAGAGGACCCATGATGAGACATGGAACACGGAGAGGATGGTCCAGGGATTAAAGCCAGCGCTAAGAGAAAGAGTTGTTCCTATGAGGATTGTAATATACCAAATTTTGAAAGATTAATTTAAGTATCATAATGATGTGATATTTTATGAGGGGAATAAGTTTTTCTAATGGACTAAGATTAAGGATGATCAAAGTATAAATTTGAGCAAAATCTAATTGATTGAAATTATGATTAGTTATCCCTTAAACCTATATTTTTTTCTCTCTTCTTAGATCCATTTTAGAGGGCAATTGGTCAAGCACACCCATATCACCAAAGAGCCCAATTTGAGCCCAAAATATGATGGATGAGGACGTGCTTGGATATGAAATAAGTAAGAGAGTTTCTACATAAGGCAATAAGAAAAGGGAAAAAGTAAGGGTATATGTGGTTGTTTATCATTGGTGGATTTAAAGCAAAACTTGATTTAATTAAATATATCTTTTAACCACCCAAAATATCCCTCAATCTACTGCATTTTTTATCAGAAAGGAAAGGAAAGAGAGAGACAAATTTTATGTTATGGCCTTTGATGTCATGAGGAGTTATATAAAAGTGGCTATTCTTCTTACCATCATTAACTATTCTTTTTGTGAATAGTTAATGATGGTAAGACGAAGGGGTGGACTAGCCCAATTCTTGCCTGAGGAAGACAGGCCTCAATCGGGCTTGTTGTAACAAATTTTGCAAGGTGTGCATGAAACACAGGCGAGGCATGATAGGGAAAGGGAGGATAGAGAACGAGTAGCAACAGGAAATGCTCAATAGCCCCAGCCTCCATCTTAACTACAACCGTAGCTGATCATTCCTATTCCTGTAGCAGATCCAGAGAATTTTCAATATTGGATTTTTAAATTTTGTAAGCATCAACCTCCATCTTTTATGGGTAAATTTGATATAAAAGCAACTGAAGATTGGATAATGAGGTTGGAAATGATTTTTGTGTGATGGGGTGCTCTTTTGAACATAAAGCACAAATGGCCATATATAAATTGGAATAGTATGCAGATAAGTGGTGGCAAAATACAAAAATGATCTTGCAAGCTAGAGATATACAAAAATGATTTAACCAGAAATACTTTCCTCAGTTAGTATAGGATGAAAACGAAGCTGAATTTTTAATTGTAAAGCAAGCTAAGGATGAATCCTTTGATGATTACCTAGTAAGATTTATCTGTTTGTCCCGATATTCTACATATTTGATGTACTAAGATGATGAACGCTGGAGGACTCAAAACCAAGTACGAGGGTTGAAGCTAATACTGAATGATAAGGTAGCACCAAAATAACCCACCAAATTTGATGAGGCGATAGAAATGTGCAGGATTACAGAAAGCAGCCTCCAATATCAATACCAGGTTGGTAGTAGCCATAAGCTAGAGATGAATGCACTTGAAAGGAGTACTGGGAAGAGGAAGAATCAAAAGCCGTGGAACCGGAATAATAATAAAAGAAATAAGCATCAAGGAGGGAAAAAATTTTAGAGAGTTGCTAGAACTAGGGGGTGCCCTCATGTGGCAAGGATCATAGTAGTAGGTCATGCTTAGCGGGAGTAAACGTCTGTTTTCAATACGGCAAACCAGGCCACTATGCTAGAGATGGCAATCAGTGATTAGAGAACCCAAGACCAAGGAACTAGGGCAGAGTGTTTGCTGTGACATATGAGGAGGCACAGAAATCACCAGAGATGATTCAAGGTATAGTTCATCTAAATGGACATCTCCTACTTGCATTGTTTGACTGACGTGAGTCATTCTTTTATTTCATATGAATGTGCTATGAAGCTAGGGTTAAATACTGATAGATTGCCTTTTGATTTTCTTGTATCTTTACCATTGGGTGCATGAATAGTTGCTACTAGTGTGTGTTTGAATTGTTTAATCTAGTATGAGCATAAAGATACTATCATTGATCTTATATGTATGCCATTCTATGGTATAGATGTAATTCTAGGCCTTGATTGGCTATCAGCTAACCATGTGCTCTTAGACTGTAAACGTAAAAAGTTAGTGTTTCATATGTCATAGAAACCTACAGAACTGTAGATTGGTTTAAATTTCATCTCCATGGACCAAGCAGAAAAATGCTTACAAAAAGGTTGCTAGATATATGGTATTCTTCTCAGTACAAGTAGAAACAAGGTTGAAAATAGAAGAGATACCTATTATCAAGGAATTTCCTGAAGTGTTACCCAGTGTATAAGTGGATTACCTCCAGAACGGGAAGTGGAATTTGCCATTGATATAATACCTGGAGCAGGACCAATTTCTAAAGCTCCGTACAGAATGGCCCCCAATGAAATTGTTAGAATGATTATCACCCAAGAGGGCGGTGAATTGGGTGTCTTAAAAAATTTTCTTTTCGAACCTCAGTGGATCAAAACACTCAAATCAAGAGTAAATAAAAATGGAATATGAAAATAGATTGTATATGAGAAAATTAATATAAGTTAATGAAGATGAAAGAATGAAAAGCACTCAACGATTTATCCTGGTTCGGCCCTCTCTGATCTATATCCAGTCCCCAGAGCACCTCTGAGATTTTCAATTCACTATACCTTCCAAGTTTAACTAGGTACTTGGAAAACCATTACAATCACAATGTAATAACAGACACTTGTGAATCCCATTTCAAGTTTGTCACGGGTACTTGAGAACCACATAAACTTTTCCAAGCATTTATGAAACCTACTCATGTTTGCAATGCAGGTACTTGAGAAACCTTTACAATTACTCCCCCTTACATGTAAGATTACATCGGGAATCACACTCCCTCATAAACTTTGCTATAACATAGACCCTCATGATCTGTTTTCTCAACTTAGACTCAACCCAACAATCTCAAGACTCTAATCTTGATTTTCTCACATAAATACATGTTGTTTGGATAAATCAATAAACTACTCTCTCAAAGAGTTGATAAATAGACATTGAAGCTCTCGGAGGAGAAAATATCATAGTCCTAAAGCTGTGCTCGGTTTTGTGTTCAGTGACTCCATTTTCTTCGTCTTCTTTTTCTCTGGCTTGAATGCTTTTTATTGATAGTCTAGACTCCATTTACTAGTCGTTGCTCATATTTTGAGTAGTCATTAGAGAGAGACTAGTGTCCGTTACTCAAATCTTCAGCTTTTCATGTCTGTCATCAATATTGTATTTAATGTAGTTCACAGGCAACAGAGATGACTTTAATGCTCGAGATATTTTTAGTCAACCTATGCCTGCTTTAATTAAAGAGCTACAGAGGCATTTATGAGGACAGACAACAATCAAGATATTCAAGCACAAAAACGGAAAGCTCTGATATGCTGTATGTCCAACGTCTGTGAATTTGTCCGTTGAGAGTCCACGCTGGAGAGGAATTTATGGGAGTAGGTGAAATTCAAATGGGCTAAGGATAAATAAGGAAACATTTGGTAAGCGTAGACTCAGTTGTTTCAAAGTATAGGAAATTCGAGTTTACAAGTCTTCATAACTCGAGTTCTGAAACATCAAGCTTGAGGCTTAGTAGTAAAACTTCCAGTTAAGATAAGCGTGACTCGAGTTTTGGAAAACTTTCAATTAAGACTTGAGTTTGCTATCAGGTTTTGATATCAGGTTTTTAAATTAAGCTTGCTATCAGGTTTTTAAATTAAGCTTCAGGTTTTGATATCAAGTTTTGGAGTCCAGTTGTAAAACTTTAAGTTATGAAAAATGAGGACTCGAGTTCTAAAACATGTGAAAAACTATTTAGTTAAAAGAGGTCCTCGAGACTCGTGTTCTGAATCTCTGGAACACGAGTTTTGAAAAACTTCCAATGAGAACTCGAGTTTGAACATAAGTCTTTGAACTGATAAAATTTCATAAGGCATGAAACTCGAGTTATGGAAAACAGAGAACTCGAGTTCTGTGAAAACTTCCAGAAAAAACTTCCAGTTTTAAAATCAAGTTTTGAGAGACAGTTGATAGTTATAGAACTCAAGTTTGCAAAACCTGGGACTCAAGTTTCAAACAGATCCAGCATATTTTTAAAATCATTTAACTAGATTCCAAGTCCTGCCATAATTTAAGGTTTTTGTTATCATCAAAATAAGGTTTCAATAGAAATGACAGAGTTAAAGAAATAGATAGAGGAGTTACTAGAAAAAGGGTTCATACGACCTAGTGTTTCTCCATGGGGTACTCCAGTACTATTTGTGAAGAGAAAAGATGGAAGTCGTAGATTATGTATTGATTATAGAGAACTGAATAAGATAACTGTCAAGAATAAGTACCCTCTTAAGGGATTAATGATTTGTTAGATCAGCTGGCATGTTCTTGTGTCTTTTCTAAGAATTATCTGAGATCGGGTTATCACCAATTACAAGTAAAGGTAGAGGATGTACCAAAGACTACCTTCAGAATGAGATGTGGACACTATGAATTCTTAGTGATGCTATTTGGGTTGACTAATGCCCCTGCTATTTATGGATTATATGAATAGAATCTTTTGACCGTACTTGGATCAGTTTGTTGTGGTTTTTATTGACGACATCCTGATATATTCCAAGAGTATGGAGGAGCATGAAAGGCATTTGAGGATAGTTCTAGGAATCTTGAAAGAAAAGCAGTTGTGTGTTAAACTCAGTAAATGTGAGTTTGGCTTATGGAAGTCAAGTTATTGGGTCATGTAACTTCTCAAGATGGGGTCGCTGTAGATCCTAGCAAAGCTAAAGCAGTATTAGAATGGAAGAGGCCAGAGACAATCACAGAGATTAGAAGTTTTTCTGGGGTTAGTAGGGTATTATCGGAGATTTATCCAGAACTTTTCAAGAATTGCTTTACCATTAGTCAAGCTTACTAAAAAGGAATTAGCCATTCATATGGGATGATAAATGTGAGACTAGATTTCAAGAGTTAAAAGAAAAGCTTACGACCACTCTAGTTCTAATTATTCTAAATCCTCAGCAAACCTATGTAGTTTACAGTGATGCTAACAAGCGGGGATTAGGATGTGTTCTGATGCAGCAGGGCAGAGTGGTAGCATATGCATCCAGACAATTAAAGCCTCATGAAGAGAACTATCCCACACATGATTTGGAGTTCGCAGCAATAGTGTATGCACTAAAAATATGGAGACATTATCTTTATGGAGCAACCATCAAGTTATATTGTGATCACAAAAGTCTCAAATACTTACAAGATCAGAAGGATTTAAATATGAGGCAACGGAGGTGGATGGAATTCTTGAAGGATTATGATTATCAACTAAAGTACCATCCCGGCAAACCAAATGTAATAGCCGATGCTTTAAGTAGAAAAGCAATGCAAGTGGTAACTCTGATGATTAAAGAACAGGAATTATTAGAAGATTATCGGGATTTCAGCCTGTTGAATCAATTGACACTGGGAAGCTTCAATACTACTCAAGTTGAGAGTGATTTGAGAAAGTATATTAAAGAAGCACAAAAACAAGATCGTTTAGCCAGAGTTATTAAGGCTAGAATAGAAAGAAGGGAAACCCCAGAGTACAATGTATCCCCAGATGGTCTAATAAGATACAAAATCAGAATTTAGGTACCACTGAAGGTAGAACTTAGAAAGGGGATTTTGGATGAAGCATATAAGAGTAAATATACATTACATCCGGGCATGGTTAAGATGTATCATGACCTTAACTCCCTATTTTGGTGGCTAGGAATGAAAAGTGATGTTACAAAGTATGTTGCTAGATGTCTTACATGTCAGAGGATAAAGACTGAACATCAGAAACCCCCGGGACTACTGCAACCAATTAGCATTCTAGAATGGGAATGGGAGAGTGTGTATTCCGTCTCTAAACCACAGTTTATAAAACTTTCTCATTGTCTAGACCTTGAAAATGGATCAAAAGATTTGTGATTTCCAAGGGTTGCACAGGGTTCGCTTGCGATAAAACTTTGTCATTGTCTCCGGAGCTATGTACGTACCACTATTTACTAGCTTGCGATAAGGTTCGCTTTGCAAACTAAATCCGTTGTTGCTTCAAAATTGCTATCTACCTAAAGCTAATTACAAAACCAAATTTCTTTTTGGTATTTTTTTGAATTTAGAGAAAGCAGTAAAAACAAAATTTGAGTGTAAAGTATGGATAATGAAGTTCCTCTTGAAAATGAATCAAACCATCATAGTTCGCAAAAGATTAGGGAAAGTATTGGTTTTCGCACCAAGTTTCGTAATGAAAAACCCAACAACTCGCTAGGTCAAGAATTCCATGTAATGAACTCCATTCCATGAAACCCTTTAAAAACACTTAGTGTGTGTATGGAATTCGCAAAGTGAAAAATCCAACTCGACACAATATTATCTCTAAAATCAAGCACAACTAGGAAGATAGAAGAGAACAATAATGATTTCATTGAATAGGTAGAAATGAGACTTCATCCTACCACGTCAAACACAAAACAAGTTCGATACACAAATAATCCAAGTTTAGCTCGACCGAGACCAAGCATTTACGTACAAACTACAAGTCCTAACTCAAAAACTATGTAATCCATGTTAGTGTAGGATTTAACCAAAAAGGGGGTGAATGGGTCACTTTTAAAAATTAAAGCGTAAATCACAAAAATTAAAATGAAGACACCGAGAAAGCAGAAGAAGAATGGACACGGCGATTTATCCTGGTTCGGTCCTCTCTGACCTACGTCCAGTCCTCATAGCTCCTCTGAGATTTGCAATCCACTAATGACAATCAATTTGGCTTCAGGAGCCTTTACAACCAAGGAGTCACACTCCCCCTCACTATATGCAAGAAAACATAGACCTTCACTCCCTGTTTACCAACAAACTCACAGCCCAATAATCTCAAGTCCCCGACCTTGAGTTTCTCACAGAATACAAGAATGATTCACAAGATTAAACTCTTAAAAGAGTAGATGTGCTAATCACTAAAGCTCACAGAGTATTTTGAATATTACAGAAGACAATAAGCGTATGAATAATAGCGTAGTTGGTCGTCATCTTCTTCCATCTTCAATGCTTCTCTATTTATAGTTGAAGTTATTCAATGTGTCCGTTAGAGATAGCTGAATATTCGTTACTCAGATTCAATAGCCGTTGTCTCTGGTTGGTGTGCATTAATGCTATAAAAAATGCGTTCCTTTGATGATGGCGGAGTCTGAGAAAGATTTAATTTCATCTCGTTTGTCAGAGATCTTCAGCTATCATGCCTTTTCCTGTTTCATAGGTTAGCATACGTGCATTTAAGGTGGCAGGTAAGTTTTTAAAACTTAGACATAAATAAGGAAAGATCTGGTAAAAAGTGTAGTTCAGTGTCAGACGCTGTTGTCAGATAAAGGTAGGACTCGAGTTCAAAGATTCTTATAACTCGAGTTCTATTTCATGAGATCTGATCAATTTGAAAAGTAATGTAATGAAACTTCAAGTTTTTCATAATACCAGACTCGAGTTTAGAAAACTTTAAGTTGAAAACTCGAGTTTATATTGGAAGTTTCAGAATGTAGCTTTGGAACCTTCATTTGAAAAACTCGAGTTCACAATGCAAGTTATGAACTCATGTTGTGAAACTTGAGTTTTGAATGAGCATGACTTGAGTTTTATAACAAGAGTTGGTCAATCATTTGAGAAAGGCATGAAACTTGAGTTTTATAAAACATGGAACTCGAGTTGTTAAAACTCTAATGCAAAAACTTCCAGTTTTCAATTCAAGTTTTGTAAAAAAGTTTTGGAACTCGAGTTCTAATGCAATAGAGTCTTTCACAGTGATTCAAAGGTTTGAAACTTGAGTTCTGTAATCCTGGAACTCGAGTTGTCATAACTTGAAGCTTGAAACTCGAGTTTGCTTTGAAAGTTTTAGGGAAACTCGAGTTCTTCAAACCTGTAACTCGAGTTCTACCACATAATGTTCTTAGACAGAAGATTTTAGGCATGAAACTCGAGTTTTAAATTAGTGAAACTCGAGTCATCAGAAGTTCTTTGTGGAAACTCGAGTTCTTGCTGAAAGTTTTCAATTCTAAGGCACAAAACTTGAGTTTCAAATCATCAAACTCAAGTTTTGAACTGTAAAACCAATTTTCAAAATTTCAAAGTCATTTTCCAATCCTGCCATACAAACTTTGAATTATAATTTTGTTATCATCAAAACAAGGCATCAACATTCTCCCCCTTTTTAATGATGACAAAACCTAAATTCTGAAATTTTGGAAAGTTGAGACAATAGAAATCATAAGCTTATCAGAGACCATAAGCATAAGATCATAATCATAATAGATACCAAATTTTCAAGGTCATAAACCATAAGCATAATCCATAAAGAACCATAAGATCATAAGCAAAGTCATAAGTAAATCCATAATGAAATAAAGTAAACAAAAGCCTCTAAACTCAGAATACTTCTCCCCCCTTTTGTCATCACTCAAAAAGGATGAGGTGAAGATGGAGGTGTAAGGTCAAGAGTAGTAAAGGTATGAGGAACAGAGGCCTCGGGAGGAGGTGCCTGAACAGGATCCGAAGGCTGAGCAGAAGCAGAAAAGTCAATCTGGGCTAATAACCGCTCAAAAGATGAAGGGTCAGAGCCACTCGGTGGTGGTGCTGGCAGCGGTGTCTGGCTGTCTCAGATAAAAAAAAAGTCAAGAGACCCAACTCTCCTATCCAAACCCTGAACAGAATGTGATAATGAAGCCAACTCATTTGACACAGAAACCTTGAATGAATCAAAGGACTGAACCAAGGCTGTAACAGCTACATCCAAGGATGACTGAAACAAGGTCTGAACATTGCTCTGAGTCTCAGCATGAAAGGCAGTGGTAAACTCTTCTCCCTTCCTTCTGAACTCTGTCTGCACTAAAGTCTTTAAGGCTGCCTGAGAGAATGATGGAACAGAGTGATGCTGTTGCTGTGGGCAGATGACTGGGCCTCATCCTGGCCTCTAGAGGTAGCAGAAGTGGTCCTTCTCTTCCTCTTAGGAGCAGCTACTGGCTGAGGAGAGATGATGTCAATGTTCATCCGATTAAAGTGCGTCTCCAAAAACTTCTGATGAGTCATGGGTAGCTGATCAGGGAGAAGGTACCAAACATAATGAAGATCCATTATCAGTGAGACTAAGCTGGGATAAGGTAAAGTCATTTTCTTTGATTTCGATTTCGCACCAGCTTCTACATCTCAATGAACACCATTTGTCCAATGTTCCTTTTCTCCTTTTTCAAGATGAAGCCAAGTATCTGGTAGTCCATAGAGGAGAGATGCGTGTAGTTCTTCCCTTTTTTCACCATACAGCAAAAGTAAACATAATGAATGGTCCTCTGCAATGGTGGCATGGAAGAAGGTTCAAAATGCAAACCCTGATACTCCTGATATTCTTCACCCAGCCTCAATGCCTCAAATATCTCTTCATCTCCAAGGTCTTTGAGGGTCCTATCATAAGTTCCCGTACCCAGATATACATTCAACAATTCAGCAGAGATGTTAATGCGACTACCCCTCATAACCGTCTGTAGCCCATATTCTATAACCTTCTTATTCCCGATAACATTCTTTTCAACCATATTTTTATAGAATACTCAAACCATGTCAGGATTAAAAGGATTTTGCAAAGAAATCATATTATTATAGTGCTCCAAATACTCCTTAACATCCTGTCCTAGCAAACCACTGATATGATCTAGATCCACACAAAGAGCAGGGCACAAATCTCTATTTTTAAACTTGAAAGGGGAAATGATCATTACCGAATTGATGTTATAACCCTGAGAAGCCTCTGGAATCTTAGGTTGAGACTTCTTTCCCTTTCTGGATCCCTTTCTTCGAGATGATGATGCCACATGAGTGGGAGAGATACTCTCGGTCTCTGAATCAGAATGATGATCAGTAGGAGTGGGCTCTAGCTGAGATGAAGTGGCAATCATGGGTGCTTTCCCTTATCTTTCTTGCTCAGAATAGACTTCGGATGCCATGTCCTCAATTTCCTAACCAGAGGAAGCTTTGTTTCCTCCTCTGAAGGTTCGGCAATACGTACACGCTTGGAAGGAGTTTGAGACATTTATTGGGATTGAGATGGGGCTTTGGAAGACTTCTCGGTAGTTACTTTGGTGCGAGCCATGGAGAAATTTGATTAAAAGGCAAGAAAATGAGGATTTTTGGTAAAAAGAGAGACGACAGGACGAAGGTTTTCAAGAGAAGATTAAGCAGTGGAATTGGCGGAATAATGAATGCAATCAGAGGGGTTTTAACGAATTAGTGATACCTGAGAGGTTACGACAGTTTCTAGCAGTTGTAACAGTTGAAAATGAAATGGATTGGAGAGAACTCGAGTTGGAAAAGTAGGGGTTGGGGTTCGAGTTATGGCAGAAAAGGGAAATATAGCTTCTGAGTTCAGTGGAACTCGAGTTTTGGGATTCCAGAACTCAAGTTTCGCACAGAGAAAATGATTTCTCTGTTATGGAACTCGAGTTTTGGTCTCTCAGAACTCAAGTTTCGAGAGGCAAAAAATGAATAACAGTCAAGAACTCGAGTTTTGGTTTCTCAGAACTCGAGTTTCGTGACTTGCAGATGAACAGACGCCTCAGAACTCGAGTTTTGCACATCCAGAACTCGAGTTTTAGGCTTATTGAATAGAGATACGTACCTGAACTCGAGTTTTCAACTTCCAGAACTCGAGTTACCTGAACTTGTATACCAAAACTCGAGTTTTTCCTTCGAGTTCTCTAAAGTAGTATTGGAACTTGAGTTTTCTTCCTCTAGAACTCGAGTTTTGAGCCTTGTACCAGAACTCGAGTTTGCTTCTCTCATGACTCGAGTTTTTGAGCTTTGTTTCCTCACACTTATTTCTTCTGAATGCACAGAACCCTGCAAACATTTCTAAAAACACTCTGATGCTTAAGTTAGTATAATCAATCAACAAAACAATAGTAATCAACATTACTTACAGTTCGTTGGGATTCACCATTCCCAATTCCCTTCTGATGTTCATGAATTGTTCCCTGGCTAACGGTTTGGTGAAGATATCTGCTATTTGTTGATGGGTTGGAATGAATACCACTTTGATATCTTTCCTTTGTACATGATCTCGGATGAAGTGATGATGTATATCGATATGCTTTGTCCAAGAATGATGTATAGGATTTTTGACCAAGTTGATGGTGCTGGTGTTGTCACAAAGTATGGGAATTTCCGTAAAGCTCATTCCCAAATCTTGAAGTTGTTGTTTCATCCATAGTACTTGAGCACAACAACTTGTAGCAGCTATGTATTCGGCTTCTGTTAAGGATAGTGAAAATGTTGACTGTTTCTTGCTGAACCATGATACTAAAGATCCTCCAAGGAATTGGCATTGACCAATCGTGCTTTTTCTATCTGTTTGTATCCGGCGTGGTTCGAGTATGAGTATGCAATCAACTGCTCATCTGTTCCTTTAGGATACCATATTCCAAGGTCAACGGTGCCAACAAGATATCTGAATATTCGCTTCACGTTCTCAGCATGTGATTCCTTTGGTGCTGCCTGATAACACGCACATATCCCAACGCTAAACTGAATATCTAGTCTGCTAGCCGTAGTAATGAACCGATCATTCCTCTATATCGCTTGATATCATAGTCTTTGCCTTTTACATCTGCATCAAGCAATGCTGTTGAGCTCATGGGAGTGTCTGAACTTTTGCACTGAACCATCCCGAACTTCTTTAATAGCTCTTTCAAGTATTTCGTCTGACTAATAAAGATATCATTTCTTCTTTGCTTGATCTGAAGTCCCAGAAAGAATGTAAGTTCTCCCATCATTAACATCTCGAATTCAGCCTGCATTATCTTAGCAAACTCTTGTCAAAGATCATTGTTAGTAGCACCAAATATAATGTCATCTACATAAATTTGTACAATTAGCATATCAGACTTAGAATGTTTGACAAATAAGGTTGTGTCAACCTTTCCTCTAGTGAAGCCTTTCTTTATTAAGAAGTTACTAAGTCTTTCATACCAAGCCTTGGTGCTTGCTTTAAACCATAAAGTGCTTTCTTAAGTTTAAAAACATGATCGGGCTTAGAAAAGTCTTCAAAACCTAGAGGTTGTTCAACATATACTTCCTCCATAATGAACCCATTTAGAAAAGCACTTTTGACATCCATTTGAAAAAGTTTAAAATCCATTAAGCACGCAAAAGCAAGTAGGATAGGTATGGCTTCCAATCTTGCAACTGGAGCATACATTTCCTTATAGTCAATCCCTTCTTCTTGGTTGTAGCCTTTGGCCACTAATCGAGCTTTGTTTCTGACAATGTTTCCAGATTCATCAAGTTTGTTTCTAAATACCCATTTAGTGCCTATGACTGGATGATCATTTGGACAGGGTACTAAGTCCCAAACTTGGTTTCTTTCAAATTGGTTTAACTCTTCTTCCATAGCTATAATCCAGTCATTGTCAGTCAAAGCTTCCTCAACATTTTTAGGCTCTACTTTTGAAATAAATGCTGAAAATTGAGCCTCATTTAGAAATCTTTTTTGTGTTCGTACACCTTCATCCACTTCTCCAATCACTTGATCTAGAGGGTGGTTACGGATGTACTTCCACGCTTTTGGTTGAGGGGATTGAGGATGTTCATCCGATTGATCCTTTTCAAAATCATTTGTTGGTTGATCATCGGTTGAATTATCCTTCCTTGCATTTTCAAAACCTTTTGAAATAATAACTTCTTCATCAAGATCAGGTTTCACTTGAGATTCGGTCTCAACAAACACTACATGTACTGACTCTTCTACTACATAAGTATGTTTGTTAAAGACTCTAAATGCTTTACTCCTAATTGAATATCCTAGGAATAAACCTTCATCAGATTTAGGATCGAATTTACCGAGGTTGTCCTTGCCATTGTTGTGAATAAAGCACTTGCTACCGAATATATGCAAATGAGACAAGTTGGGCTTTCTTACTTTGAATAGCTCATAAGGAGTCTTTCCCATTGATGTCCTGATGTAGGCTCGGTTGGATATGTAGCATGTCGTGCTAAGTGCATCAGCCCAAAATACTTGAGAAACTTTCTTCTCGGACATCATTGCTCTAGCCATATCTGCAAGTACTCGATTCTTTCGTTCCACGACTCCATTTTGTTGAGGCGTTCTTAGAGCTCAGAAGTTGTGGTTGATTCCTTCTTTTTCACAGAATGTTACAAAATCACCATTCTCGAATTCTCCACAATGATCCTTAGAGCCCGGAGTTGAATATTCAACTTTTCTTTGTTGATAGGTAGATCCTTCTTATTGATGATGAAGCATTCTTGTGAATCAAAGATCACCCAATTATCTTTATCAGCACTTTGACTCATGCTTAGAAGGTTGTGACACAATCCTTCCACATGATAGACATCTTTCACAGGTGCTCCATTTGCATTGCTAACTTCACTAACTCCAACAATTCTGCCGGATTGGTTGCCTCTAAAGCTTACTTTTCGTCCTTCTTTTGCTTTAAGGTTGACAAACTTATTTTTGTCACCCGTCATATGTCTTGAGCATCCACTATCGATATACCATTTACTTGATTTAGATGCTCTAAGACAAACCTGAAAGAAGATCATTTAATTGATTTAGGTACCCAAGTCTTGTTGGGTCCTTTTGGGTTAGTGCTTGGTGCCTTTGGAACATAAGTTCCTTTAGGTACCCATTTATAAGT
>JANTPZ010000449.1:0-25362 GCA_025593235.1 Vachellia pachyceras | reverse complement strand
GCCAAGGTGCTGAGCATTTGAATTCAAATGGGAAATGCACAGTTCTGGTCCACAGGTCTCAGCAGGGTGAAGTACGTACACGTGATTCTAATGGCGGTGAGGATACACTCCATAGGTCTCAGTTCCTAGAAGGCTCCCTCTTTGGAACAAGCACTTCCTCTTGCCGGGCACTCTATTTCTTCTCATCTCTACTTTCAAATGTCTCACTCTCGATTCTATTCTTACTTTACTGACATTCATTTATTTACACATTGAAGGAGCTTATTAGTAGGCGGAGAAGCTGGGAGGCGAGGAGAATGCAAAAAAAAAAAAACGGAGAACCAAATAAGGCATCACCTGAGAGGAAAGCTCGACGGTGCTTGGCTGTTGGCTGAACAGAGACGGGCAGCGGCAACTGGGAGCAGAGGAGTCGACTGGGCAGTTGAGCAGTTGGCCGCACTGGTTCTGTCATGAACCTGAGAGAGAGAAGCTGAGGCTGTGAGCGTGAAGAAGGAGGAGAGCTGGAGCTGAGGAGTGTGCCTGGGTGTCGGCTGCGACAAAGCTGGACATTGCAGAATCTAAGAGAGCTCCAGCGATAGGGACAAAGGAGATTGCTGAAAGGGGGAGAGCTGTTGCCTGAGGAGTGTGCGTCGTCTGCTCCAGCGCCTCAGCACAGCAACGCCACCCAGCTTTCAGCTCCAGCAACGCCTCAGCACAGCAATATCAACTAGCTCGCAGCACGCATAGCAGCCACACACGCACAGTCCATAGCCTCTTGGTCTCTCTTGGTCACGGTAGAAAATGACCCAGAACAAGCAACTCACGGCGTAGAACTTTTTTCTTTAAAAAAAAAAACTTATAGCGCCCAATATTTCAATATAGGGCGCCGTAAGGTTATCTATAGCGCCTTTTATAATATAAGACGCCGTAGGCTGTACCTTTCTACTCTCCTCACATATACACCCCTGAGAAAGGGCGCCAATTGGGTTAAAGTAGGGCGTAAAAAGTACTTTTTGTAGTTGTGATACTTGTCTTCATCTTAAAGAAGTTTTAGGCTGACTTAGTTATTAAAAAAAGGAGTGTCTAAGTGTTGCACGGATAAGAAAAGAGTAAGTCCGTGACACGTCACATGTGCACGTGTCATCCACCTCATTTATCTATGTTAGATTTGTAGATGAATTGAAAAATTTAATGCATCCAGTAAAAAAAGATTGAAGAAAATTGAAAAGGCGAAGGTGTCCCGTGCAACAAAAAGAAAGTGTCCGTTTGTGTGAACGTTGAAGAAGCATGTTTGCGTAAATCAAGATAAAATACTCTCACAGACTTACCTCGTAAATCGTAAATTATGTTGGAAAAGTAACTTTCATCACTAATCCAAACAAATCTAAAATCGAAGAGGCGTCTATCCATCTTTAGCGTCGCTGGAATACATCAACGGACGCAATGCTAATCATCTTATTCTTCACGATCTCCCTCAATAATACTAGTAATTGAATATCCTTCTTTATTAGTTCTAGCCTAGCCAAAATTGATTCTAAATTTTTTATTAAAAAAATCTCAATTTAAATCTCTCATTTATCTTCATTATTTCTTTGCCTCCTTTGTCAATATGATTTTAAAACCATGTTGATATGTTAGGAGGATTGAATTTAAATCTATCATTAGTACGGGCAAGTATTTAGACGCAATATTCTCTTTATTTGCCACCATCTCTAGTTATCAGTACGGAAAACTTCCACAACCAGTAAGTACTATTTAGAAAAAAAAAACACTTTATAGTGGCACATCTCCAATCATCTTTTCCAAAATTGATGTAGGATGAACCACCAGATCTTGTGTCCTCCTCAGCAATTTTCTTCCACTTTAAAGTCTTCTGTATCATCTTCTTCCCCTAATCTCCTTCCATTATCTCATTCACAAGCCCTTCAACTTCTCTCTTCACATTACTACCAATCTCAATCCCAATTCCCCAATCTTTGCATGCATACCTATAATTTGCCTGCTGATTTGTGAAGAAAGCTAGGCCAACAAGCCATGTGCTCTCTGTCATGGAGTTCCACCCACAATGAGCCAAGAACCCCCCTCCAATGGAAGGATGGTTCATAACCTTCTCTTCCTCACACAAGCTAGCAATGAGGCCTCTTTCTTTAGTCTCACTCATAACTCAGGATATACAGAATTACTGAGCCACCATTCACAAGGTCATCAGGACTTATGATCGACAAGAAGTGTTTCTTGTTGTTAGATAAACCCCAAGCAAACTTATACAATTGTTCTGCAGGCATAATTGTAATGCTTCCAAAGTTCGTATAAACCATGCATAGATTTAGGTTTCTTGGATTCTAGCCAATCGAGGCATTGAGTCTCATGTTTCCATGGACTAGAGTTCAAAGGTAAGAGGTGGTGGTGGTGGTTGTTGTTGTTGTTGTTGTATTTGGTTTTGAAATGAAGGGAAAAGGCCTATGGTGTAAAGAGTGAAGGAGAAAATGGAGGACAGAGCTCTCATAGCTTCACCTTCAAACTCATCAAATGTGTTGAAACAAATGGCTGAGGCTCTGGGAATTTTTTCCATATTCCTAATACTAAATTGCAAATAGAAGTCATTTGGATCGGTAGTCCTCATAAAAATAGGTAGATCCTTCAGCTTGATATTTCTCATGCCTGGAATCCAATCTATTCTTTTCTCCAGGCACCCATTTGTCAGATATCTGCATACCAAAAGGATCAGAGATAGTAGAATATATTAAGTCCCTACTAGTTGGGAGATAAATTAAAGGTATGTAGTCTTGAAGTAAGTCGGCCATATCAAATTGGCTTCAACTTTTCCCCAAAAAAAAAAAAAATAGAGGGGCAATCATTAATGGTATGAAATAACAGAAGGAATTAGACGTGTGATCTTCCACTTAATTATAGGGGAACTTTCATACCACAAGCTTACAAGCTATTGGATGGCTTAAGCTATTTTGATAGAAAGAGAGGAAAACATACATATAAAAATTGTGTACCAAAAAAATAGAGAAAAATAAAATGAATAAAAAATGAAGATTGAAGAAAGAAAAATGAAAATTGAAGATTGCAGTATTTCTATTTCATGAAGCATTAATAGAAGTAGAATACCTTTGAGCGGTATGATTCCTCCATCGAGTAGATTTTAACAGTGGAAAAAACCCAAAAATGAGTAAGCACTAGCAGGCCAAAGTATAATAATGGGGAGTCCAAGTGCTTCAGCAACATCAACAGTGAAGAACATGTCAACACAGAAACCAAGCAAGTCACCGGAGGGATAATTCCATTAGAGGCAGATTCACCATTAATGAGCCTCTCAAGAAGTTTTTGAAAGGGAAGGAGACAGTTCTTAATTGTAGAGTCAGCAAGAGAGAGCAAGTCTTTGGTGGCATTATCATTAGCAGGAGGAGGAAGACTATCTCGTATGGTTTTAAATCGAAAACCTGGGAGGCCAACATCTTCAAAGATTGAGACCATCTTATGATTAGAGCAAGCGTTTATGGTTGAACTCAGTGTTTTTGAAGGTTATGAAGAACCCACGAAGATGAAGAGGCTTGGCTAGTTTGAGCATCGAGTTTATATGACTTTGAACTGGATATGGAGTCAACACGGCATGGGGTTTTATATGACTTTGAATTGGATATAGCACCCCATGTGTTTGTATATTAGAGTGATGTTAATATAAAACTCAGATAATTTTTTATGGAAAATTAAAAATGATAAATGAATAACTAAATTATTACATATATTATTGGATACATATATGTATCATTAGGTTATATATCAGATTATAAATTAGAAAAAATGATTTTAATAAAAAATGATTAATATATAAGTTAAATAGCTTACTTAATCTCTCCTAAAAAAATGAACAGACTTTTATGTGCAAAGTTTTGATCTTTTTTCATGAGATTTTGTAATACACTCGGGTTCACATTTGATGTGCTTATATATTTTAATGGCTGAAGTATACATTTGGTTATTTAAGTTATATCAAGTTTCAGTTGGCCCTTAAGTTTAAAAAGTACATATTTAGTGCTATCTTAACTTTGTTAGTTTATTTTAACAAAAAAGGTTGACTCATTAAATTTAGGACTTGTTTGGAAGTTATTTTGAAAATAGCTTTTGTAGATTCCGAGGTAAAACCTAGATTTTGGAAAATAGCTTTTACAAATTTCGAGGTAAAACCTAGGTTTTAAAAAGTGATTTATGTTTGGGAAGTTATTAGCTTTTACGGATTCCGAGGCAAAAAAGTGGGTAGAAAAGAGGAAAGAGAAATAATGAAAAGTAGGAAAGAGGAAAGGGAAGAAAGAAAAGTAGGTAAGAAGAAAGAGAAATAAAGAAAAAGTAGGAAAGAGGAAGAGAAATGAGGAAAAAAAAGTAGGAAAGAGGGAAAAATAGAAAAGAGAAAACCTAGGTTTCAAACCAAAGTTTTGTAATCAAAATAGCTTTTCAGAAAAATTTTTATACTTGGACAAAAATCTAAATTTTGGGTTAAAATCTAAATTTTGAAACTAAACCTAGGTTTCGGAAGTAGTGGCAAACAAGCCCTTAAATTAGTGATTTTGCAATGAAATAATGATAAAATAGACTTAAATTTTAATTATTTAATATAATCATTTTAATATTTTAAAATTTAATCACTTTTTTATTATTTAACAATAGAAGCACCATTTAAATATATCAAATCAACATTTTTCATTAAATGAAACTAACGGTGTTAAGTCAAAATGATTAAAAATGCACTTGTTAAATTTGATGGACATATTTTAATTAGGTTTTTCCTACCTAATTATAATATAAATTAAATTAGAATTTGATTATTGCCACCAACCAACGGGGGTAGAGTCTAGTGAAGGGGATAATTCCTCACAATGTGGTGAATCATGGTTTAAGTTCTTGTTGGAAGATGTGGCCCTTTTAGTATTCGACAGTAGTTCAAGCATGATTACCTAGTCCGAATATAACAATAACTATGTTTTAGCAAAAATAAAAATAATATGAATTTAACTAAAATTTAAATATTGATGAGGTTGAGTCCAGCATAAAGAATTGATTCTTCAGAAGTCATAAAACATAGGGAAACAGCGTCCGAATCCTCAATTAACAAGCAATTTTTCCTAGCATCTAGAATTTGTCAGGACAAGCTTTCTAAAATGTGGGAGATTTCAATTAATTCATAGTCATTTTTGACACTATAAAGGTTATTATTCACCTCAACCATTAAGTTTTCTAGTTATTTCTCCCCTTTTTTTTTCTTATATGGTGCATTTGGAATTGGTTCTAGATCCATTTCTCTCTCTTTCTATTTTTTTCTGACAAGTGGAGTAAACTAATTAAAAGCTATACTTTATATTATCTTAATTGAATCAAAATCAAGAAAACTAACTTATAAAAAATTTAAAAAAAAAAGGCTAAGTTAATTATTATTTTTGTTTTTCTAAAATACCTCTTTAACTAATTGACATAACCTTTAATATATACAATTGATCCGAATAGTTTAAAAAACTATAAATTTATGAGACATTATGTATTGAGATGTTGCATTAAGATAAAAGCATGCATAATACTCAACTAACTTTTATATTCAGCAAGCGATGACTTAATTATTAGTTATATATATTCACAGAAGATGACCCTTTTGGCACAAATGGTGTCAAAAGTATCACTTTTATATTGGTTAACTATAAATAGTAGCCAAAAGTGATTTCTCCTATAAAAAGAACTCATTTAGGTTGTCTCCACCACCTCCCCGTTTATCATAAATTACAAAAAAAAAAAAAACAAAAAGAAAAACATCAGCAACAAGAAACAATGTAGAATCCAGAAATAGAAAACCAATAGTTCCAAGGTTTATTCTTTCTAACCATCAATCCAAATACTGAAATAAACAAGTTATTTTACAATTAAACCACACAAATTTTTGTAGAACAAATTAAACACACGAATCATTAGAATAACCTAACCTAAACCTTATTAAGCTTACTAGTTTTACAAGTTCTAGCTAAAAAGAAGCTTGTCCAACGGCAAACCGAATGCCACTTCTACACACACGTTTGGCACTTATTTCCTTATCAAGCACACAAAAAAAAACGAGTTCTCATGATAACCAGCATAAATATAAGAATAAACATTTGAATGTATGTAACCAATTACCTTAGATTTTCATTTTGATCATAAGAACATCCTTAATCAATTTGTCCAAGTTGATGAATGAAGAACCACCAGGTCTTGTGTCTTCCTCAGCAATTTCCTTCCACTCCAAAGCCTTTTGTCTCATCTTCTTCCCTTTCTCTCCTTCCATCAGCTCATTCACAAGCTCTTCAACTTCTTCTCTCTTTACATTATTATCAATCTCAATCCCTATTCCCCAATCTTTGCAAGCATATCTACAATTTGTCTGCTGATCTGCGAAGAAAGGCCAACACACCATCGGAACTCCGGCGCATATACTCTCTATCATTGAGTTCCACCCACAATGAGTTAAAAACCCTCCAATAGAAGGATGGTTCAGAACTTTCTCTTGTTCACACCAGCTAGCTATGAGGCCTCTCTCTTTAGTCTCACTCATAAACTCAGGGGACAGAATCGCTGAACCACCATTTACAAGGTCAGGCCTTATGATCCATAAGAAGTGTTTCTTGCTATTGGCTAAGCCCCAAGCAAACTCATATAATTGTTTTGCAGACACAACTGTGACACTTCCAAAATTCACATAAACCACAGATCTTGGCTCTTGGAGTTGTAGCCAATCGATGCATTGGGTCTCTTCTTTCCAGAGACTGGAGTTCAAAGACAGAAGCTGGTTGTTGGTCTGTTCGATTTGGCCTAGGAATGAAGGGAAAGGGCCTATGGTGTAAAGAGGAATTTTGGAATAAATGGAGGAAAGGGCTTTCAGTGCCTCGCCTTCAAGCTCATCAAATGTGTGGAAACAAATGGCTGACGCTCTATGAGCTTTTTTGGCCATCTCAATGAGAAAATGAAACGTGAGATCATTTGGATCTGTTGTCCTCAGTAAGGTAGGAAGATCCTTTAGCTTGATGTTTCTCATACCTGCAATCCAATCAACTTCTTTCTCCAAGTACCCATTTGTCAGGTAGCTTTCATCTGCACATTAATTAGAATCGTCAAATAATCATTAGACTTGAAGCATGAAACATGTAAAAAACATAAAGAGTCAAGACATATATTTCGTGAAAGAAATTAGTGGCAAATTAGAAGCAAACATAGTGCTTCCTTTCTCTAAATACAATCCCAATGTACTGTATCTCACGTAAATTTATAATTTTTTCTAAATTATCCCTAAAACCTATCTTTTGCACATGTTGAATGTTTTCGACAAAGGGTAAAGTTTCAATGTAAATGATTAAAGATGATATCTTTAATGTAAACCAGCATACATTTTTAACAAATAAATAATTCAACGTAACTAATTTTCTCAATCTCTACAAATTAGTTATTAGTTATGTAGTAGCCCTTATAATAGGAATTGAACATAGGAGTATATGTATAATATAATACCTTTGAGTGGTACGAGTCCTCTATCTAGAAGATTTTGATAGTGCACAATACCCAAAAGAGAATAAGCACTAGGAGCCCAATGGAGAACAATCGGGAGTCCAAGTGCTTGGGCAGCATCAATGGTGAAGAACATGACAGCATCAGAAACCAAGCAAGAGACTGGAGGGATTAAGCCACTAGAGGCAGATTCACTGAGTCTCCCAAGAAGCTTTTCAAATGGAAGGAGACAATTCTTCCTTGTAGAGTCACATAGAGAAGTTAAGTCCTGAGTGGCATTATCATTAGCAGGAGGAGGAAGACCATCTGGTATCGTCTCAAATTGAAAATCCGGGAGGCCATGAAGGCCTTTGAAAGCTCCGGATTTTAACAAGCGTTTATGGTTGAACTCAGTGTTCACAAAGGTTACGAAGAAGCCTCGAAGATGAAGAAGCTTCGCTAGCTTCAAGCCTGAGTTGATATGGCCTTGAGATGGAAATGGAGTTAACACAGCATGGGGTTTTGATCCTCCTGCTGCAAAATAAACCATGCTTTGTTTCAAATATCTCTCTCTCTCTCTCTCTCTCTAAATTTGTCTTGTTTGCGTGTGTGAAGCTTTAGTTGGGGATTAACTAGGTAAACAAGTGCCAGGTCTTATAGAGCAAAATGATATATATATATATATATATATATATATAGACCCACGTATCTCGGAGCCGATCAAGTTGGCAAATTTGTTGTAAGCTCCAACTTGCACTGAAATGATCATAACATGTGAGAAACGATGGGTGGTTTAATGATTTTAATAATCGGCGTTGGTTGAAAGATGACTTTAACACCTCTCTGATACGCCTCTCCTAGTGCTTCTCAACCTTCCTAAATGATAGATTTTGTATAAAATGAATTACACTGTGATTTGATAACTTTTGGGGGTAAGAAATGATATGATTTTGAATTTTTATGATTTTAAAAAAACTCTAAAATGTTTAGCTTTGATTTTTTAAAAAAATTGTAAAAAAATAAAAATTGCATCATTTCATGCTCATAAAATATTAAAATGTCACTCATATTCTCGAAAATCTAATTATAAAAAAATATTTGGAAAGTTGAGATTAATATTATAAAAGGTATACGATAGCATTAAAGAAACACACATTAGAGGTCCTAAACAAAGTTACATAATGGAGAGAGGAGAGCAGACGTATAACAGTAATACCATCAAGTATCACAATGGACTAAACAACTAAATGGCCTTAGCCTAATTTAAGTCACATCATCAAATGTGATCTTCTTCTGTTTCTCAAAATTACGTACCCAATAATGGTTTGCTTAGTTTTCCTTTTTTTTCCTAAGCATAGGACATTGGAGTTAATCGTATGGTTACTAAATACGAACACCTCTCTCATTAAAATCGGAACATTGATTCGTTGTATTCTAAGAAACAAATGAATTCAGTTAGATTCAATTCTGATTGATTATTTGTTTCGTATTCATGATCTTTTACAAAAAAATTCAGTGTTTGAAGTGTATTATTTGGCTTATGGCTTTGAGCGCCAGAAACTTGTGTATCAATGACAAAGAATATTTTATTCATTAGTTTAATTAAGTTGTTTTCCATGTTGATTTCCCATATGTATGTGTGTGTGTGTGTGTGAAGACAAAAACAAAAAAATGCACATGCATGCATGCGTTGCTCTCTTTTCAAAGTAGATAACTCGTGGATTCTCAAATCTTCATTGTTCTGGTAGCTGGATTCCTTTAGGACCTAGCTTATATTATAATTATGGGATTAGGTATGGGTAACAGTGAATGATTATTAGTGGGACTTGGTGTGCGCGAATAGTGAAGGGATTCGATTATTAATATTTTAATACCTACATCATAAAAATGGTGAGTGATGTAATATATTCAATTTGGTATTATTTACAAGATACTCCCTCCAATCCAAGATAAATGTTAGTTAAGTTGTTTAATATGTTTTAAATTAATAAAATTTACCTATTTTACCCTTACTGGAATATGTAAAAACAATTTTATAAAATACCATATCGATCATTTCTTAAATTTTCCGATTTGTCTATGTAATTGAATATGAGTTTTTAAAATTTATTAATAAGAAAACAGAAAATATATTTTATTTTTAGATAAAGTCAATATAAGTTGTAAGGTTTTCTTAATTTCGATTAAAAAATTCTGATAATAATTTATAGATGAAACGAGAGGGATTTTTGTAGTTATAAAAAAAACAGCCTTCTATTCTATGGCGGCCATAAGAAATCATAAATAAATTAGGAATTAGGTATGAATGGAAAAAAAGAAGTATTATTATACATATAATAATTGTCCATATCAAAAGATATCATCATTCCCACTTTACTTTTCTCATACCAATTCCGTAAATTATAGAAATATTTGTATGATATTCTACTTTGTTGTTCGCAGGAATTTGGTTTGGTTTTCTAATTTAGTGAAATTTCATTTTAACTTGAACATTGTTTTTATAATGCTACGCAAACAAATAAATTTTATTGGAACCTTATAGTTTTTTCAAAAGTAAAAAATATTCAATTCATCGACACTAAATTTTAATTTAATTCTTTAGATTTTAAAATTGTATCTTAAATTGCTTTTTTAATTCCATTAACTTTATTTAACAAAACTACTAATTCAACAAATTTAAATGGTAATTTTGTAGCTAAATAGTCAAACATCTATGAAATATACATAGATTTCAATCATTGGTGTTAAGAATAAACGTGTCTGTTGTGAAAATTCCTTTTATTCTATGTTTGGTTTGATGGAGGGGATGGCAAGGGATGGAGGGTATAAGGTTACCTTGTTTGATTTTAGTTAGAGGGAAAGGAAGGGAAAACATTTTTAATGATATTTTATTTGGTTCAGGAGGGAAATGGAGGGAATTTATTAATCAAAATTTACCATTTTATCATTATAACCATTTTACACCACACACAAATTCTTTTTCTTTCGTCTCTATTTCTCTGTTGCTTACAGATCCCATACACCCATTCTCTTTACTTCTAGTTTCTAGCACCTTGGGTAACAATGGCGACGATCTCAGTCCACCAGTTCACTCCATGTACACTACAAAAAAGGCTGCATTAGTAGCGGTTATTTTATGTATTTGTAGCGGTTACAAATACATGTTGTAGCTGTTAAACGAACTGCTACAAAACCCACCATGGCAAATGATTTAGTAGCGATTCAAAAGAACCACGGTGCACACAGAATAAACCACTACTAAGTTTGAAGCGGTTATACAAAACTGCTACACACTCTCAACGTAACGGAAAGAGGTACGAATATTTTGTAGCGGCCTATAACCGCTACTAATCTAGCCAAACGCGAGAGTAGAACGTGAATTTTACAGCAGTTATAAAACCGCTACTAATTAAAAATGTAATTCCCGCCCAAAAAATATGAAATTTTCCCTCTAAATATTTGTAGCTGTTACATAACCGCTGCTAAATGAAATAGTAATTTCCGCTCTATTTTTGAAGATGACAAAAATTCCCTCCAAAATTTATTTGTAGCGGTTTCTTCAACCGCTACTAATTTAAAAAGTTGTTCGGGCCTATTTTTTAGTGATTGAGAAACCGCTACTAAAAATAATGTAATGGAAAAAATAAAAAAGGGGATGGGGTTAAAAATTTATTAAAACAATTGTAGCGGTTCTAGAACCGCTACCAACTGTTAATAAATTTTTTAAAAGAAAAGAGATAATTAAAAAAGATTTGTAGTTGATAAAAAATTAAGCTAAAGAAATTGAAAAAAATAACAACTTTTTAAAAATTGTTTATATTATATTGAATACAAAAATTAACATAAAATTAAAAAAACTAAAGACAAATTAAAAGGATTAACGAAATAAAAAATTAAGAAAAAATAAAACAATAAATTAATTAGAATAATACAAAAAATTAGAATTAATTTTAAAAACCGAAAAAGCAAAACAGTATAGAAGATGAAAACCAAATAATTGAAATTAATTAAACAAATTAACATTAAATATAAACCAACAAGAAAATAAACCAAGCAATAGATTAAACCAAGAGAACACAAACAGAAACAGAAAAGCAACGGCATGGCACTCTATCATTACAAATGAAAAAGTGAAAAACGTATTGGGAGGGGAGGGATATTTATAGGCTCTTCTGCGTGATTTAGTAGTGGTTTAGGTAATGGAAATTTGTAGCAGTTTGATTTTAGCAACGGTTTAGGTTACGGAAATTTGTAGCGGTTTTATTTAGCAGTGGTTTAGGTCGCGCAATTTTGCAGCGGTTTGAGTTGCAATTTACAGCGGTTTAAGAACCGCTATAAATGCGTTCAACATTAAAAAAATCATGCACCTGATTTATTTATTCATCTTCATCAGCTCTAACAAGGGATAAAGCTTCATCTCCTTTGGGTAAGAAGTTTTGAAAATTAGTATGCTGGAATGGTTTCGTCTCATGTGTCAACTGTTCATTACTATCACCCATATCATAAAAATCTCTAGGCTTAATAAGATGAACAACCACACTCCAATATTTATGTCTCTGATCTTCGACATAATAAACTTGTGCCTCTTATGCTAGAATATATGGTTCATCATCTGGAAAGTCACCTTTGTGAATGAGCCTTGAAAAATTGACAGATGTGATGCCCAACTCATATGTGGTTATTCCATGAGCAGTTGTCGTATTTGCCCAGGAGCACTTGAAAAGCGTGACGGCGAATTGACCCTGGTAATTCAATTCAATGATGTAAACTAGCTTTCCATAGTAAGGGATACCTCCAAAACGCATGTCACCGTTAATGGAGCTCGCATAATTTCTTGTACCGAATTTCCCAAAAACCCCGAAATTTCGGGTGAGAGAACCTTGATTGCGTGAAACTGTACAGAACTTGAAGCCATTGATGTTGTATGCGGTAAACCGTCTCGCATATTGAAGCGGGCCAATGGCAAGATTGTCAAATCAACTAGGTAGGGGTTGTTGTCATTGCGCATTCGACGTGTAAACCAACTTGAGAATTCTCTATGTGCCCTTCTATCAACCTCAACGGACGTCTGTGCCCTGATAAGTTGGCGCTTGACATAACTTCTGAATTCTCTGACATAATTAAACATATGTATTAAATTAATAAGACAATATGTTGGTAAACATACATTAAATTAATAAGATAATAGGTTGATACTGATACTCAATGAATGAAATGATCTACTTGACTGTAGTTGATGAGTACATGTTGGTGTGCCTGAAGCTTCTCATTAGGAGTGAGGTTGAAGTATCGATGTCCTTCAATTGCTCTTCCAACTGGAGGGAACAAACTGGCTGCCAATGTTGAGGGACCAACATCAGGGCAATCATCAACATGAGAACGACGGTTGAAAGATGTTTCGATGTCATCAAACTATCGTGAACAAAAGTTTAGGACCTTATCCCTTATATAGCATTCCGCTATTGAACCCTCTGGTCATGCCTTATTCCTGACATATGACTTCAATTTCCCTAATAACCTGTAATAAGTTAAAACATTAAGATAAATTAGTAAATTGGTTACACACACAGATATATATATATATATGTAAATAATGTGTATGAGTACCTTTCAATGGGATACATCCAATGATATTGAATCGGGCCTCCAAGTTTTGCCTCTTGAACAAGGTGTATGATGAGGTGCACCATGACAGTGAAAAAATGAAGGAGGTGAGATCATTTTCAGATGGCACAATGTGAGAATTATCTGCTGCTGCAGTTGATCTAACTCCTCAATGACAAGAACATTTGTACAAACTTTCTGAAAAATGAACAAAGCTCCACCAATACCATTGACACTTCTAGAGGCAATGTGTTTTTAAGTTCTAATGGTATTAATTTTTGTATATTAACGTGGGAGTAATGACTCTTTAATCCAGATACGAGACTGCAAATCGATGCACCTTAAAATGTTGCTTGAATATCTAACAGGAGCCTTAATGTTCTTCAACGTTGAGAGAAATATATCCTTATTCAGCTTCGTTAAGATAAATTTTGCTGGTTGAAACTTGTCATTGTCATCTGGGCAAGCATCTTGACGAATTCCCATCCTTCCTGACTCGTAGATGATTTTTGGACTTCCCAGATTCGTTCAACAAAGTGTACAACACATTATCGCACACATTCTTTTCAATGTGCATAACATTAAGACTATAACGTAACATATTAGTCTTCTAATGAGGAAGAGTAAAAAATATACTCCTCTTCCACCATTGTTGAACCGGGTCAACCTTCAAAGTACTACGTGGTCTCCTTCCGTATCGTTCTGAATTATCACTTTTTCCAAACTCAAAATTAACATCAATAAGCTGACTCAAAATATCAGAACCACTTAACATGACAGGTGGTCCTCTTCTTTCATGTGTTCCATCAAAATGATTTCTTTGCAACCTAAATCTATGCGTGCCATCAAGAAATCGACGATGTTCGATAAAGAACCACTTTCGATTGTGTGGTAGGCGTAATGGCTCCGCGTTAAAGTTACACATGGGACAAGCGAGGCCAGTATGCACGTTCCATCCAGATAAAATTCTAAGACCCGAAAAGTCACTTATCGTACACATCAATGCAATTCAAATAGCTCTTTATCATATGCATCTTATGTCTCAACCCCATCATTCCATAATTCAACCAACTCCTTCATCAAGGGTTGCAGGTACACATCATTATCGTTGCCCGGTGCTTTCTTTCCTGGGATGATCATAGACAAAATGAATGAGTTCTGCTTCATACACATCCAAGGAGGCAAATTGTATGGAACTAATACCACATGCCAAATACTATAACTTGTGCTTAGGTTCTTGAAAGGATTGAATTCGTCAGTCACCAGAGCAAGGCGTATGTTTCTCGGATCCGCCACAAAATCTGGAAATTATTTATCAAATCCCTTCCAAGCCTCAGAA
Source organism: Vachellia pachyceras (assembly GCA_025593235.1). Classification (NCBI taxonomy): domain Eukaryota; kingdom Viridiplantae; phylum Streptophyta; class Magnoliopsida; order Fabales; family Fabaceae; genus Vachellia; species Vachellia pachyceras. The sequence continues at coordinate 10,937 of JANTPZ010000449.1, read as the reverse complement.
TCCCGCGGATGTCTTAACTTACCTTCGGGATTAGCTTTAACAGCATGCCACCTCATGTGCTCAGTAATTTTAGTTGAGAAATACAATCCCTGAAGTCACGGCTTCAAAGGAAAGTACCTAAGAATCTTTGCATGTTTCTTCTTCTTATTCTTCCCCTTCTCATTCAGGCTGTATCTCGAGGTGTTACACCGCTTGCAAATTTCTCTATCCACATCGTCTCCCCAATAAAGCATGCAATCATTTGTACATGAATAAATTTTTTCATACTTCAAATCCAATTTAGTGATAATCTTCTTTGTATCATAAAAAGATACTGGGATCGATGCTTCAGGGAATGCGTTGAGCAACAATTCTAATTTCATCGACATTCCCTTATCAGATATACCACACACACACACACACTTAATGTGATACAATTTAATTAAAAAAGATAATTTGGAGTACTTTCCACACTCATGATATATAGCTTTGTCAGCTTCTTCCATGAGCTCAAAGAAAGTACAAGCTTCTGCGTTCCTCATGTACTGAGGTTTCAGACCTTGCACTTTTTCTGTGACTACATTGTCATGAACCCCAAAAGCATCACGAAGTGCATCATTGACGGGGTCAACTTGATCCTCTTCCACTCCTATTTGTGAGAATGCAGGAGTACACTCTCTCAAGACATCACCAGTTTCTCCATGATATACCCAGTTTTTGTAACTTCGAGGGAATGACTTAACTATCAAGTGTTCCCTAACAACATCTTTAACATGTCATTTTTTGAAATTACATTTAGAGCAGGGACACGAAATCTTACCATTAATCTTGCCATGCCTATCAGCAAAATACAAGAAACTATTTAATCCGATCAAATATCGAGCGGACGTGCGAGGAAACCTGATCCATGACTTATCCATCACATGAGACTTGAGCGTAATATCACCAAGAATAAGAAAGTGTGATCAGAGACAAATTAGAGGAAGAATGGAGAATATGGCAACAAATCATATTCTGGAAAGTTTAAATTGGTGTTTGTCAACGATCACAAATAAACCACTGCAAAAATACGCGACAAATGCATGGCTATTGCAATTTATAGCGGTTTTAAGCCGCTGCCAATAAGTTGACCGTTGAAAACTGTAGCGGTTTACTAATGGCTACAAAAAAAGAGGCAAATTTTTGGAATTTCAAATTTGCAGCTTTTAATAACCGTTGCTAATAAAGAGGGAATTTTTTCATATTTCAACTTTACAACGGTTTCTAACCGCTACTAAAATAGAAGAATTTTTTTATAACTGCTGCTAATATTAGCAATAATTTATTTTTTAAAAAAATTAACAATAATTATTCAAAATTTAAATATTAAAAAAATTTATTTCATTCAAAATCTAATTATTAGTAAAATTTGATAATTAATTAACTTTAAGTAAATTGATAATTAATAAAAATTTAAATAATAATTAATTCATTTATTTAACTTTAAGTAAAGTGAAATTTTAAAACAAATCATTTAATTGTTTAACTTTAATGATTTGTAAAATTATTTAATGATTTTTAAATTTATTTCACTTTAATTTGTAAAATTATACTATTAATTAAATTTAAAATCTCAATTAAATAAAGTTCAATAATAAGATAAAATTTTAAATAAGTAAACAAAATTTGTATCAAAAATAAAAAAAAATACAAAAATCAACTGTTCGCTGGGGGTTGCGGATCCTCGGGTTGGGGAGGTGGGAATGGTGGAGGTATTGGGGGTGGGGGCCCATGGCCACCATCGGAGGTAGCTCAGGTGGAGCAGAACCAGGGAAGGGAGCCTGAAATGCCATTTGCACCATGACATTCATAGCCTGCCTCCACATCTCCATCTGTTGCTGCTGCAACTGCGCCTGCACGTCTCTATCCACCGCTGCTGGTGCGTTGTGCCGCCGAGGCCCAGATGTAGTCGTTTGGGACGCAGCAGCAGAGGAGGAAGTCCCAGCCTCATATACTCGACCCCCATAGACAAGGGTCTTGGTCACCTTAAACCCGAACCTTGGGAGTCGGCCGGGGTGCCTGTCATGCCCCTCCATGGCCACCCTCAATGAGGCAGTGAGGTCTACAGCTGACCCCTGAGACTCCCTCAACTTAGCGTCTGTACGCTGAATATGACTCTGTACTAAAAAAAATTTAAATCAAAATATTAAAAATTAAAAATATATAATGTAAAAATTAATTACAAATATAATTATAAAATTACTAATTATAAATAAAATTATTTAATAAATAATTATAATTTTACTAATTTCATATTCAATTCAATAATTTAAAAATTAATTATAAAAATTTCTAAATATTTATCAAAATAACGAAATAATTACAAAAATAATTTATTTAAGAATTAATTAAAGAGTATAAATATTTATCAAAATTACAAAATAATTACAATTTAATTATAAATTAATAATTTCAAAAAATAATTATAAATTTAAAAATACTTATAATGATCTCATCGGTCTCCTGGGTCAAGGGAGATCCATTTAAGTGTCTGTGGGTGGTCACAAACATCTCCCCGTAGGTCCCCCTCCGGCCCTTCCTTCGTACCGCCTCATCCATCTCCGAGTACGCGACAGAGAACAGCTTTGATCCTGTCGTATATGGATCGTCCACTCCTCGACACGGCCTGCTGCTCCGGCCCTTCCTTCGTACCGCCTCACCCTTGCTTTTGTTTTCTTTGGCGTCTCGCGAGGAAGTTTGACTGGTATAATTCAATTCCCATCGTTTTATCCTTTTACATGCCCAATGAACAGTAGCTTATGTCTCGATTCAAAGTTTAATGTATAATTATTACTAACTTCATTTTTCATGCAAGTTTCAATTAACTTTTTTTAAAAGAAATTAAATAAGCTAAATAAATTACTTTTGGTTACAAATATGTATTTTAAAATATTTATTTGTATTATTAGATTATATATTATTTTATAAATTAGACAAATACTACCTATGATCTTAATAGAAATTTCAGATTTTTTATAACATATATAAAAAAAAAGAAGTGATGGAAATTTTGTTTATGGATGCCAAACTTGGCTGATAATTTAAAAATGGGAAATTTAGTCTTAGGTTTCAAATAAGAAAGTTATTTAAAGAATGGTACCATGGAGGAAAATATTTAATGAGAGGTCCCAATTGACAACAGAGATCCTTGTATTGACAACATCATGTACTGTGTTGACAACACCTCGTATTGTTAATGGAACCTCTCATTAAATAATTATCCTCCATTAGACCATTCCTTAAATAACTTGTTTATTTGGGATATAAAACTAAATTTCCCTTTAAAAATCTTCACTACAGGTGAGGCGTGTATCTTAAGGCCCCTGATTTTGATGAGTTTCATCGTAATATATATGGGCTTGTTTGGGAACATAATGGATAAACGATTTTACGTAAGTTGAGATAAATATATGGAGGAGATTTTTCGTTTTACGAACAAATATTGTTAAACTGACTTTTGACTTTTCTAAACGGAATGCCAAACAAACTCATGAATGACCCACATCAGTCAAAGTTGGAGATCTTAGAATTTCTTAATTATAGAGGCCGACATTTCTTTTTTTCCCCTTAAAAAATTATTTTATAACAACATGGAGGCCAAGTTGGTGAAGGTGAGTGAACTTTGGATTCTCAATTACTTCCAATTAATCGTTGATTTATCAAATTTATTCTCTTTTTAATTTTGGTTCAGTTTAAAACAATTATTTAATTTCAATATTTCAAATTTTCTTTTATTTAAAATATTTATGTATATAATCTAATAAATATATGAACCATTTTACTCATAGAACCTTTGGTTTTAAATTTGAGTCATCAAAACTAAAACGATGGCAATTTTTCCAATACAATATGAATTTCCAATATTTTGTGAAGAAAGCAAAAGGATCCTTCAAAACACCGAGATCAAATATTTAATTTTTCCTATACAATAATTAAATATTTTGGGATTAAAAAAATTAACTATGACCGTGAATCCAAAAAATAAAGTGTTAAATAAATTGAAATAAATAAATAAAAATAATTAAAAATCATTTTTAAATTATCTGTAGAAAAGACCATCCTCATATTATATATCTATTTTTATTTGTTACTTCCCTTCTCAGTATTGTTTCGCTGGATCAATTCATTCGTTTTTGTTGTTCCAACAAATGAAGATGTAGAAATTAGAGTCGATTTTGGACCTTGTTGAGACATATATACGTAGGTAAGGCCATATGTCATAATTCATATGTTTTTGTGCATGTTTGCAATCGCATGTACGTAAGTCGTATAAAATTTCTCTTATATACTGAACTCATTTGAAAACGTAGTAAAGAAGTACTTTTATGTAAACCGAGGTGAATGTGTGAAGGAGATTAATTATCTCGTTTTGTGGAAAAAAATGTTGAACGTGTGTTTGGACACTTCATAATCATTCCCAAACATGGCCACTTGTCTTGTGTGAAATTGTTCTCTCAATGGATTCCTAAACACACACAACCTCAAGTTCAGACTAATCCTAGATCAGAAAGTCAAACATCCTCTACAAAAAAAAAATTGAATTTTCAATGGAATTAGCCATTAAATATTTCTTTGTGGCTAATTCTGTCAGTAATCTGTGGGGAAGTTTTGCCACAGAATTTTCTAACTGAAATTTTCTGTGGCTAGATTAGCAAAGAAAAAAATTCGGTCAATATAATTCCGTTGATACCATACACGGATACGCTTTCATGAAGATTATCTTTAATTTAGAGACGGAAGAATAAAGTTTAAAAGGAAGATATATATATATATATATATAAATAATTATATGCGAAAATGAATATCATATGGCTAATTAATGGATAATAAACTTGCTTACAATTTAAGAGGCCTCTCCTTAATATACTGAGGAAGAATTAACACACATCAAACATATTCCAACAACTACATATAAGTACTTCCATATATAACGTCACATAATTAAGCTAATAGATTATGCAGAAGATTTGTGAGATAGTTTGGTCAAAAAATGTAAAATTTCCATATAAATAACAACTTAGTTTTTCCTTTTGATGAGCACTTGATTAATCAATTTGTCCAAGCTGACGCAAGAAGAACCACCAGAATTAGTTGCCTGTTTTGAAATTTTCTGCCACGCTAAAACCTTTTGTCTCATCTTCTTCCCTTTATCTCCTTCAATCAGCTCATTCACAAGCTTCTCCACTTCTTCCCTCTTCACTTCGTTATCAATTTCAAGCCCAATCCCCCACTCTGTGCAAGCATGCCTGCAATTAGTTTGCTGGTCTCCGTAAAAAGGCCAACAAGCCATAGGAACACCTGCACAAACACTTTCTATCACGGAGTTCCACTCACAATGAGTCAAAAACCCTGCAATGGAAGGATGGTTCAGAACTTTCTCTTGTTCGCACCAGCTTGCTATGAGGCCTCTCTCTTTGGTCTCACTGAGAAACTCTGGGGATAGAATTGTTGAGCCACCATCCACAAGGTCAGGCCTTATGATCCACAAGAATGATTTCTTACTGTTGGCTAAACCCCAAGCAAACTCATGCACTTGCTCTGCAGACATAAATGTAACGCTTCCAAAATTCACGTAGACTACAGATTTCCTTTTCTGGGATTCCAACCATTGGATGCAGTGAGTCTCCTCTTTCCACATGTTGGAGCCAATTGAGTCTAAGACGTGGTTTTCTGGAATTTCCTTGAGAAGCAAAGGGACAGGTCCTATGGTGTAAAGTGCAGGGAAGATAGAGGAGAGAGCTTCCAGTGCCTCACTCTCCAGCTCACTAAATGTGTTGAAAATGATGGCATCGTTTGCACCTCATTGACAGAGAACTTTAGCATTCTGTAATCATTTGGATCTAATGAATTGAAATAGCTTGGAAGATCCCTCAATCTCATATTTTTCATGCCTGAAAGCCAATCCATTTTTGCATCCAAGTACCCATTTGTTAGATAACTCTCATCTGCAAAATAAGAATGAGTAAGATTAATAAAACGAAAAAAAAAAAACAGCAGCAGGATGTAATGAGCACAAGTCTTTTGGAGAATCTCAACCCAAAAGCTAGTTTATTAAAGTTGAGGAATAATGGAAAGCTTTATAAATCCTCTCTTTCAAAATAACTCTTCCAATGTGAGATTACGTGAGATAGACATAGTGCTTTACCTTTCAAGGGAATAATAGCCTTATCAAGAAGAGTGCGACCATGCCAAACACCCAAAAATGCAATAGCACTGATAGGGCAATAGATAGCAATAGGAAGTCCAAATTCTTGAGCAGCTTTAACTGTAAAAATCATGACAGTATCAGAAACCAAGGAAGTAACAGGAGGCACAAGGCTGTTAGAGGCAGAATCTTTAAGCCTCTTGAGCAGATTTGTGAAAGGGGTGAGACAGTTCTTTGAAGTAGATTCACAGAGAGCAGTGAGATTTTGGGTAGCATCAGCATCAGAAGGAGGAAGACCATCAGGGATGGTTTCAAATCGAAAATCTGGGAGGCCATCCAGAGCTTGAGGGCCTCTCGACTTGAGCAAGCGTCTATGGTTGTACTCAGTGTTAACGTATGCAATATAAAAGCCTCTGGAATGAAGCAATTTGGCTAAGCTCAAGAAAGTGTTTAAATGGCTTTGAGCTGGAAATGGAGTGATCACGACGTGTGGTTTTAATGACCCTCCTCTTTCCATAGAATCCATCTTCACTTCTTATTTGCAAGATCCGTTGGAAGCATATGTAAATAGAATGGGCTTAATAGCGCAAATCTCAAGTGCCTCTTTTGGATAAGAGTTAGGTAAGAGTTAAGACAACTTCGTAAAAATACTCTAGAGACTCAATTTTAAAATCTCCTAAAAAAATGTGATGAGTGTTTCCCGAACCTGGTTTGACTACTAAATAAGTAGTTTAGCAGGGAGTGATAATCGAATCTAAAATGTTCAGGTATGATTTAGAAAGCTCAGATTTATTTTTTTAAAATGGTGATTTCTTAAATAAAAAATATTTCTTAAAAAATAATAGTTAAGTGATTACTTTTATTTTACATGATATATTTTATGAAGTAACTTTTTTAAAAAATATATACTTTTAAAAAAATTAAATCTAAACCATCAAAATTAAACCTAAACTGTGAAAATGAAATATAGATAATTCAAACCTAAGGGTGCCGTGTTCCCCAAGGTGCATAGCTTTTTTTTTTTTTTTTTTATCTCGTAGTGTTTACATGTGAGTGAGACAAGATTAATGGTCAAAGCTGGAGAGCCGTGAAGTTCTTGTAGGCCAAGTTTTAGAAATATCAATTCTCAATCATTCACATACATTGAATTAAGAGACGCATAAAACGACAAGGTTCTTTTGGTGGGCAGATCCAAAGGTGGTGGTGATTAAACGACTAGCTACAACCGGCAAGTTGACAGGTTTCGTATCCACTTCATGTGTATCCATTTCATGTGTTAGGAATTTAGGAAAATTCCACAAGAAAAATATTCAATAAACGACGAACAGCTCGATGACAAATATGAAATCTTATATTGGATAAAGGATAGGTGTCAAATCTTCAATATACCACGCCAATCATCAATGATTTTATTTTTTTCAATTTATAATTTTTTTCTCAAATTGTCTTTTGTTGATTGCAAAAGGCTTCCATATTCCGAAAGTAATTCTAATGCACCTCATTAAAATAAGGTATTTCAAAAAAAAATCAATACATAATTTATAAATAACTAACTTAGACTAATTTCTTTAATATATATATATATATAGTAAGATTACTTTAGTTTCTATGTTAAGAATAAGAGGGAATATATATAAGAAAACAAATATCATAGGGGGTCGAAACCGCATAGAACTCAAGATGCATCCACTCTTTATAAAGAGGAGAAATACCCAACCAAACATATATACTACAACCTACATAACGATATACCTTTATAAAAGGGTTAAAACAATCTTAATTAACCTTTAAATTTACCTCAATTTTGATTTCAATCCTTCAAGTTTTAAATCATAGGTTTTAGCCATTAAGTTTCATTTTTCAAAGCATTTTCCCTTATAATTTAATAATTAAAGACCTGGATCATTTGACTATTTTGAGGGATCAAAACTTTTAGTTTGAAATTTGAATGATCATCAATACCAAAATGTACATAAAAAATTGTATTAACTCCAAACGAAATATAAAAATGAAGTAAAAGCTAATAATACAAGTTTTATGAGATTGGACAAAGCTTGACCACACCTTCAGGCAACTTTATTCCAATTAATAAAGTGGCCCATACTGTATTGTACGTAGAAGATGAGAAAAGATTGCAACCATACAATTTTAAAGAGATATACGAGGTAAAACAAAAATAAGTACCAAACAGGATCTAATTAAGGACGAATTAAAATTTAAATTTTTTTCTAGTATACCACCTCACTTTTGAATGCATTTTGATGGATTGATCAAGACTTGGCTGATCAGTTTCTCCAAGTTGACGAATGAAGAACCATCAGGAGCGACAGTGGTTTCTTCTGCAATTTTCTTCCATTGCAATATCTTGTTTCTCATCTCCATCGCCTTCTCTCCCTCCATCAACTCATTAACAATCCTCTCCACTTCTTCTCTCTTCGCTTCATTACCAATCTCAAGCCCTATCCCCCATTCTACACAAGCATATCGACAGTTAGTTTGTTGGTCTCCATAGAAAGGCCAACAAGCCATTGGAACACCAGAACACAAGCTCTCTACCATGGAGTTCCACCCACAATGAGTCAGGAACCCTCCAATGGCAGGATGGTTCAGAACCTTCTCTTGTTCACACCAGCTAGCTATGAGGCCCCTCTCTTTCGTCTCACTCATAAATTCAGGAGACAGAATCACTGAGCCACCGTTCACAAGATCAGGCCTTATGATCCACAAGAAGTGTTTCTTGCTGTTGGCTAAACCCCAAGCAAACCCATACAATTGTTCTGAAGATAAGATTGTGACGCTTCCAAAGTTAACATAAACTACAGATTTGGGCTTCTGGGATTCTAACCAAATGATGCATGTGGTTTCTTCTTTCCATAGATTGGAGCCAATGGATTCCAATAAGTGTTGGTTAGGTTCATGAATCTTAGAGAGAAGCAGATGGATAGGGCCTATGGTGTAAATAGGAGGGAAGATGGAGGATAAAGTGTTCAATGCATCACTCTCCAACTCACTAAATGTGTTAAAAATCATGGCTTGAGCATCTTTCGCATTTTGAAGACTGAGTTTTGCCATGTTTATCATAAACTGATCATATGGATCTTGTACGCTGAAGAAGCTTGGAAGATCCCTTAATCTAATGTTCTTCATGCCTGAAAGCTTGTTCAGTTCATCATTCAAATTCTCACTTGCCACTCTCGTTTTCACCTTTGAAATGGAAAAGAACAAATGTCGTTAAATATCCCTCATATGTAAATAGAAGGAAAACTAATTATCTGGTCCCATTAATTTTTGATGTGATTATAACTTAATCTTTAAATTTTAGCTTTTATACAACTTAGTTCCTATATTTCTACCTCAATTGAAGCTCATTTTTTGAATTTTGATTTGGTGCAAACAGATCCCACTATAATTTCAATTATTTAAAATGTTGGTCCCTAAATTTTAGAAAATAAAATGATAAGTACATTAGTTTTTTCAAAGCTAAAGACTAATATTTTAAATGGCTCAATTAAAGGTATTGAGTTGTAACAAGTTAAGGTTTACAAACATAGTTGAAATTGTTAGAACTAAGTTACATCGAGTTAAGACTTATGGATTGAGTTACAATTTAAGCAAAATTGTGGGAACTAAATGATTAATTTCCCTAGTGTTTTGATTTGATTATTAAAACTCAATATTAGAAACTATGACTCAGTGTAACTCGATCCCTATAGTTTTAATGTGTGTTTGGATGCCATGAAAAAAAAAAAGCCATTAAAATGGAAAAAGTGATTTCTATAACAAAACCATTTTTCATGAGGCAAGACCATCCTTTTGGAGAAGGAACATTTTTAGCGTTTGAGACAATGGTTTATGGTTAATGTAATGATTACATATGTACCAAAAATACCCTTACCCTCCCTATTATCTATTTAATCATATTATATATATATATTGTTAATTAGTTATATAGACAATAAATTGCTCTTGCATATGCATATATATTATTTATTACTTTAAACAAAGACATAAATTAAAATTCATTCTTTAGGTAATTATCACATTAGCCTATGTCTTTTTGAAATCATTTTTATCACTTTTTCTTCATAAGATATTCTCCAAAAAGTAATTCAAACACATCCTTAACCATTTAATATTTTGGTCCCTACAACATATTAGAAAATAAAATTATAAGGAATGAAGTTATTGATTCAAATTTTTGGGACTAACCCTTTAGTTGGAATCTCGAAGAATGAATTTCAGCCAAAATAAATATAAACCTACAAGAACTGAATTGGACTGAACTATAGTTTAATTAAGAACTGACTTACAATTATATATTCAAGCAAAACTATTGGGAGCATATGATTAACTTCGCTAAAAATAAAAGTGTACATGAATGGGCATGTGTGAGTTACCTTTCCAGGGAACAAAACCCTTGTATGAAGAGTACAGCCATGCCAAAGGCCTAAATAGGAAGCGGCATTGATGGGCATATAGATAGCGACAGGGATTTGGGTTTCTTGAGCAGCTTTCACAGTGAAGGTCATGGCCATGTCAGAAATCAAACAAGTAACTGGAGGGACAAGACCCTCAGAGGCAGATTCATGAAGCTTTTGAAGAAGCTTTACGAAAGGAAGCAGACAATTCTGTGCTGTAGATCCAAAAAGGGAAGGCAAGTGTTGGGTAACATCAGCAGTATCAGAAGGAGGAAGGCCATCTGGGATGGTTTCAAAACGAAAATCTGGGAGGCCATCAAGAGCTTGAGGACCTCTTGATTTAAGTAAGCGTCTGT
>JANTPZ010000447.1:0-29753 GCA_025593235.1 Vachellia pachyceras | reverse complement strand
TATTATTTAATTTCCCTCAATTATATGTATGCTAGCTGGCTGGTTGGAATTGCGTGAGGACTGTATCGCTTCACAATTAATTTCACACGCTATTGCCTGACCACCCTCCCACCTGTGGATTCTTTTGTTACTCTTAAACACCATCCTTAACTTGTTGGTTTCTCTCATGCCACGCACCCAACCTTGTTGGCTTATTACTGCTCCCTCGCCTCATCCTCATAAACAACAACTAGCAAAATCACAAAAAATAAACTAATAGTTAAAATTAGTTAAAAGCAATTAATGAATGTGTAAAAGATTTAACTCTTTTTTAAAATATACCCTTATTTATGAAGATGGCAAGTGATGAAGAGAATGGGTGGGAATGGGATGAAAGGAATGGATTGGGGAAAATGATGAGAAAGACATGTAACTAATTAAGGTTAAAAATGGAAAAAGGGTTACTTATATTTATGATCATACCCATAAAAGGGAATATTGCTTATAACTAGAACCAGAGGGGATATTTCTGGAACTTATTGGAAGTTCCCTACTTACCTACATAATCCAACATTCAATACTACACCCTTGGACTTCCCGATTATATCGCTGCCTTGATATTACGCTACAAAAAAATGCCACTTCGTAGGGATTTTTTAAGCCGCTACAATATAATGGTTTCATCGCGGAGACAAGTCAAATTTCTATCAATTTGTCTTTCACACAAGTAATGTGGGAGGAATATTGATAACGGTTTTATTGTATAAAATAGTAACAAATATGGAGCCACATTTGCCCCGATGGCGGGAAGAGGACGCCAAAATAACAATGTTATTATGCAACCGTTTTAGATAATAAAAACTATTGCAAAATGTGAAAAGTCATGATTTTTCACTTATTTTGTAGCGGTAGTAAAAATTTTCACTTATTTTGATCAGGTGGTGTGAATCTGGCGCCACATTTTTTGACTATGTTGTGCAATGATTCCTATAGACATAATCGCTGCAAAATGTGATGCATTACGACTTGTGACAGTTACAAAATTGCAGAGTGTTAAAAAAGGCTACCAGACTGTGGTAGGCATTTGTAACGGTTTTGAAACAACCGCTACAAAAATGGTAAATTCCTTGATAATTTGTAATGAAATTTGTAGCAGTTTTAGGTAAACCCACTACTAAATCCATGACCACACATACCCCCTCCCTTCTCATTTTACCACTTCTGCCAATTTCGAGACATTGCGTTGCTGTAGAGTTTCAGACATCATATTCTTTCATAAATTTCTCTAGGCTAATACATACCGGTGAATACCAAGAAAATTGGCACCAAAATTTAATTCTCATTTCCTAGGCAACAAATGTACCTAGTATTACTAGTAACGATTATAAAACCGTCACTACAATAATTTTTTACCAATTCTCACGTTTTATTAGCTATCTCTTAATCGCAACAAATGTCAAGAGATAATTTAAAAAACAAAACTATTTGAACTAGTAACGGTTTTACAAAACAATAAAACAGATACAAATAGATTATCGTGATTCCTGTTTTCGCCTTTTGTTTTAACAATGGTTTTTTCTGAGTGCTGCAAAAACTAATGGTGGGTTTAACTGTGTGAATTTGTCAAGGAGGATTTTGTAGCAGCTTCCAACCGGGAAGCCTGGTTGCGTATGCATATATAACAAAAGCAACGGCTTCATCTTTACTTAATTGCTCACTACTTGACATGAAAGTGGATAAGACTATGGCATTTGATCATACGACCCTCTCAAACCCATTGTTAAAAACCCTCTATGGCTAACGTCAAACATTTTTTTATGTAGTAGTAATATATACTCTCTGATCATGTAGATATACTACACATTATTATAAAAGAACTATTGTCTCACACGGTACAAGTCAATCGCCAGGTCAGTGATATCTTTTCTTCCGCGTAGCAAGCACCCTTATTATAATTTTATCAAGAGAGTCTATGCATGAATGCATTACGTTTTTAAATTATTAAACATGAGAGTGAAGTTGAGAAAAGTTCTCATTTTGAAATAAAATTAACGAGTGAACCATTTTTCTTATTATGCGATTGTTGAGGTGATTAGATGTGATTTTGGTGGGGGGGGGGGGGAGTAATATTTGTCAAAGCCGTTGGGATTTTAAACTAATGGTAATGAACACTGTCAACTGGGACAACATTGTGGCTTTTTGTTGCAAAACCAGTACGAATGTCGAGTACGAATAGAATGGGAATGCTGCTGCAGCGGTCAACGAAATAATTCTACTCGTCCCCTGCCCTGCCTGCCCTGCCCTGCCCTGACCGTGACCCTAATCACTCACGACACCACCCACCCTCCTTCGCCTAAAAGCTCACTAACGATCTTTTCTTTCCCTTTTGATTGCTTTTTGGCCTCACCAGCACGTCCCTAAATACTATATACCTCTGACCCGGTTGCACTGCACCCGATGTCATCAAATAAAAACCCATCATTCATTATTTTACATTAAACTATTTTTACATCGAGTTCTTAAATCTCTTATTCTCCCTGCATTACATTCTTTTGAAGGGAAACAACAAGAGTAAACATTGAATACTGGTCTTTCTTTGCAAAACCTGTTATCGTTAATACGAGGTAGAATTAACTTTTTGAGGATATTAAATAAATTAAATAAATTATTTAATTTTAACATATATTATTAAATAATTATATGTATAATTAGATTATATATAATTTGTAAATGGGACAAATTAGTTTAGAAAAAAGATGATAAATATATCAGTTAATTAGCTTCTTAAATTTTTCTAAAAATGTCAACTATTTCTATATTAAGTACGGGGTAGTGGTATTTATTTTTGAAATTTTAGGAAATCATCTAGGAAAGATTGGGGGTTCCGAATCAAACCATAGATAGGGCTATCAACTTTATATATAATATCTCAGCCTTTAATATAAAAGTCATTTAACTTTTATTAAGGAATTCTTAAAAATATTTATTTATATATAATTAGTCTATACATTACTTTCTAAATAAAATAAAATAATTTAAAAATGATAAATATAAATATTTTACTTTTTTTTTTAATAAAAATCAATTAAAAGGTGAGGTGTTTGACTTCTGCAGTGAAGCGAGGGCCCCGCCCGGATTTTAATACCAACGCTGCTGTTTCGTAGTAGCAATAGGAAGTAAGTAGGGGTGTGTTAATGTGTATATATCCTTGCACTGTTCTACACAACCGCAAACGGTAATCCTGGTGTCTCTGCTCTGGCGCACACTCCCTTGGATAAAAAACCAGCAGACCACCCCGATTCTGCTGTTCGCCCTCTCGCAGCCATACTGACCATCGCTCTTGAGCTCTACTACAATGGACCTTCGCCCAGGGTTCCTTACCTCCATCTTTCTTTTCCAGGCAATGACTCCCGCTCTTCTGCTCCTCACTCTTTGCATATACAACACCTTTCATACGCTTGATTTCCAATTCTTTTTTCTTTGCTTCTTTACCCAGAAAAATGAACGCAAACTCCCAATTGTTGTCATTACTTGTTATTTTTCAGACAAACCTCTTGCGACTTGGTATTCACTTCACTTCCGTGGGGGGAGAGAAATTGTCTTCCCGCGAGGCTCTTAAAAGATCCCAATTATTTCGATTGCCTAAGAGTGAAACCAGCGCATGTTTGAGAAATCACTTCACCTCTTGACTTCAAGCTGCAAGATTTTGGAAAGTGATTTATTGATTTTGCCCCGATGTTAGAAAGTGCTAGCTGATTAAAAAGTTGTCTCATCGTTCAGTGGCCGACCTTAGATACACGGTTATTGTTTTTACGTGCAAGAGATGCATCACGGGCATCGCTTTGTTAAAAATGGAAGGCGCTTTAGTTTTTAATTGCAGAGTGAAAACGAGAAGAGATAGAACTATTTAGGGGAGTAACCTGGTCCATTTCAGGTGGTTCAGGCTGCGTCTTGGTCCCACAGTTGGCTTGCCGAATTCGAGTTCTAGAGAACATATCATCCGTCTGCCTCTGGTTAGATGGCTAACTATTTTTCATTTACTTGCAGGCTTTTTTAATTCTATCTTCCGTTGAAGCTGATAATTTGGCTGCTAGGCTTCTTTTGACTTCCAATGCTACTAGAGTCGGGTAAGGCTCATCTTTATGCTTGAGGGGAAAATATTTTGAGCGAGGGCAGTTCGTGTTCTGCAACATATTCCTCCGTCTGGGTTGGCTTTTTATATTAATATTGCATTTTTCAAAAGAAGAGTTTTGTCGCTCTTTAATTGAATCAAATTCTCTTAGTTCCATCTCTGCAATTCAGTTCAGAAATCTATGAATTTAAATTTTAGGCCCATCACATTGCGATAAATCAAATAATCAGTGATTAGAAGACTCTGTCTACATCTGCACTGCATGCAGGAAGAAGTGGGATATCTTCACGTTATCTGTAAAACCAAGATTTAGTTTTTTTTTATCCTTTTATACAGGGAAGGGCATTCAGAGGAATATTGTGCTATGTATGACATATGTGGACAACGCAGTGATGGAAAAGTACTGAACTGTCCATTTGGTTCCCGGGCTGTGAAGGTATATCTATTTTTATGTTTATTATTTCTATCCCGCCGCATAATGTGCAATTTTTAATCTTGATTACCGTTCTCATTATCATAATAGATGCATTAGTTCTGACAGCTAATTTTTTTCAAACATTTCTTGATATCTTGAATTTTATATTTCTCAGCCAGGTGATTTGCTCTCCTCCAAGATCCAAAGTTTGTGTCCAACAATTACTGGGAATGTTTGTTGTACAGAATATCAGTTTGACACTTTACGGACTCAAGTCCAACAGGTAAATCCTGTGATCAGACTTTCATATTATTATTGATGCAGATTTTGATTGCTCAAGGTTTCATGAATTCAGTATTTGGATTAATCCCAAAACGTTTATGCATTTTCTAGTTTATCTTTCTCCTTTATTTCATAGTTAGCATCCATGCTAAAATATTTCACACATGCTTGGATATACTGTACTTGCTGGCAGGCAATTCCTTTTCTTGTAGGTTGTCCAGCATGCTTAAGAAACTTTTTGAATTTATTCTGTGAGCTTACTTGTTCTCCGAATCAAAGTCTATTTATCAACGTGACTTCAGTTTCCAAGGTAAGATCATGGCATTTCCTTTATTTCTGCTAACATTTTGTACTGTTGCAACCTTTGTATTGATCCCGCAATTTTATTGTTAGTCATTTATCTATGAAGTATTAATTGATACTTGTTAGCAGTCCATTGTTTTTACTATTGCACACTCACACCATGAAATATACCAAGAAATGCATCTGAAATATGCTTCAATTGTCTGATGCCTTAGTTGATTGTCCAAACAGATATTAGCAACAGCACGTTGCTGGTTATGTACCCAAGATACAATTTCAGCTCCAGAACTTTCTCTTAATCCCATCAACTATATGTGCATTCTGTGACAATTAGGCTTCTTTAGTTGGACATACTATCAAATATTAACCACTGAAAGGCACTAATTTTCTGCCCTTTGTTGGTTATATTAAAGATGGGCACACTGCTGAACTGATTTTAGAATGTAATTGTTACTCTGACTCCACTCTTACAATTTTCAGGTTGGTGATAATTTGACAGTGGATGGGATTGATTATTATATATCTGATGCGTTTGGGGAAGGTTTGTATGAATCCTGCAAGGAAGTGAAGTTTGGTACCATGAATTCTCGTGCTATACAATATATTGGTGCTGGTGCTAAAAATTTTAAAGGTAAATACTATTGAAGTTATAACCAAACTGTGTTCAGTTGTTCCCCATTCTTATAAACTTGAAACTAGATATAAAACATTCGTTTTGTGACAATGATCATGGCAGCGGTATTTTCATTTTGATAGGGATTGCTTGCATACAATTAGCTACTTTATTTCGGTTGCTGTAACATGTAATGCTATGCTGAAATTGCTTTTGACAGAGTGGTTTGCATTCATTGGTAGAAAGGCACCTCTTGGTGTTCCAGGTTCACCGTATGCAATTACATTCCGGCCAAATGCTACTGCATCATCTGGCATGAGACTTATGAATGTTTCAACTTATTCATGTGGTGATATTTCTCTTGGCTGCTCTTGTGGTGATTGTCCCTCATCTTCAGCATGCTCCAATATTGCTTCTCCTACCATCCAGAAGATGGATTCATGCTCCATAAAAATTGGATCTTTAACTGTGAGAGAGCATTTTGAATTTTTCTGCATGCATTTGTTTTCTGCTCTTTATGGAAAAATTCAGCTTAAGTCTATCGGTTATTCTTCACTAACATGGTCCTCCTTTGGACCCCTGTAGGTGAAGTGTGTTGACTTGATTTTATCAGTTTTATACATCGTGCTGATTTCTGTGTTCTTCGGTTGGGGATTATATTATCGGATAAGAGAAAGGAAGCCATCAACTGCTACAAAATCTGTTTCTAACGTTGTTAGTGGTGGTATGCTGCATTCTCTTGATATGGAGAAGGATGAAAACCTTCCAATGCAGGTAGTTGTATCAGTTAAAATGTAAAATTTATTCAGTGGAACATCCTTGAGAACTATCATCCTTATTTCATTTTGACTCACTCTTTCTTGCTTGACTTTCTAATTGTTGAAACTTGTTTATTGGTATTGATGACTACAAGATGCTTGAAAATGCTTCACATATCAGACATGGTGTCCAACTCTCAGCTGTGCAAGGTTACATGTCAAATTTTTTCAGGTCACTGCCTATGCCATCAATGTGCCTGTCAGCTTATATTGAATATTTCTGACCCTGTGTTTGCAAACGTGATCAGGAAATATGGATCATACGTTGCTAAAAATCCAATCTTGATTTTGTCTTCATCACTGGCTATGGTTCTTCTACTTTCTTTAGGTCTAATTCGGTTCAAGGTTGAGACACGGCCTGAAAAAGTATGTATGAAGTAAAGACTTGCTTAACCACATACAATTTACAAATGCGCTTTCTAATATTCAATGGGAGTTTTAATCATAGCATGTCTAGCATACATGACATCAATGTATCCAGCTTGTGTCAGACATGACAAAACTCTTTTGAAAATACAATAACAACAACAAAGCCTTGTCCCATTAGGTGGAGTCGGCTACATGGATCACACGCCACCATTGTGCTCTATCATAAACCATATTTCCGAATAGATTATTAACCAAAGAACCCCTCTTTATAACCTCTTTGAGAGTGCATTTTTTTCTTCTACCTCTTTTCAAAGAATTCCACATTGCTCGATCTACCCTTTTTACAGGTGCCTCCAATGGCCTTCTCTGAATATGTCTGAACTACCTCAAACGATTTTTCTCCATTTTCTCCTCAATAGCTGCCACTCTAACTTGTCCAAGAATTTGATCATTAGGAATTCTATCCATTTTAGCATGATCACACATCCATCTTAACATCATCCTAGTTACCCCCACTTTATGCTCATGTTGTCCCTTTAAAGCGCTTTAAATGATTCAGTTTAAAAGCGTCCTTGTTGTTCTTTGTAATTTTTAACTTTCATTTTGTGCTAATCTGTTTCACTCTGATGCCTCCACTGAATTCTTTTATATTTTTAATTTTTTGCTGTTTTTGGTTTCTGGAGACCCTTTTCTGTGACAGCGTGGTTGTTTTTTGTTGCATATTTTAAATTTGATGTTTATTTGGTGTAGAATGTCCAATGGTCCTTTATATTAATGGATTCATGGTTAAAAAGGTTGCTGACACAGGAATTTAAATGCTAGAACAGGGAAATATTTTTAGTTGCAAAAAGTCTGGTTATTGAATGAAGAGGCAATGCTGGCTTTATTTTTTTAATTAAAAAGAACTACTGGAAATTGTGAAATCAATCGGAATGATAATTATTTACACAGGAGTAGGAAAATTGTTGAGGTTTTATGGTTATTAACAAAAGTAGTAGAATGATAAAGTTGTTACCTATTACTTGTCTTATTGTGATATGATATGTTACATGGATTTGGTGTTTTTCATATAATTTTGTTCACTATTCAGCTGTGGGTAGGACCTGGGAGTAAAGCTGCACAAGAGAAACACTTTTTTGACAGCCATCTTGCTCCATTTTACAGAATTGAACAGGTTCTTACTATGGGACATTCCCCCTGCCCGATAAACCAGCTTGTCTAGTTAATTATCATGCTTGTGTTCAACATATGACATAATAAGTAGTTCAATGGCTAGACTATTGAGCTGTGCTGCATTCGACATCTGATTGTGTTATAAATGTTTCTCATGCTCTATATTATACGGTTAATCCTTCCCTGTATTATTATTCATCTTATTTTTCCTTCTTCTTGTGTAAACGAGACATAAATTTTACATAATAAGATGCATCTAAAGAGAAATTGATGGCATAAAATTTCTTTCCTAGAAAAAGACTTTATCCAGGATACATTCCTTATCAAAATGGCACAAAATAAATTTCTTCATACAGTTATACTTCTCAAAGCTTGTCATTCAGTTTGGAGCTGATATTGTATGACCTTCCTCATTTATAGTCTTTATCCTACAAGATTTATAAAGTTATAATCGTATATCATATGCTTAATTATTCTTCACTGATTTAATGAACGACAATGGTCTATTTCTTTTTCAGCTCATTCTGGCAACAGTTCCAGAGCAAGAGAATGGTACATCATCAAGCATTGTCTCAGAGGACAACATTAAGTTCCTTTTTGAAATACAAAAAAAGGTATGCATTTGATAGGATCCTAGGAATAGGGAGTTAGTTGTTTGACCAAGTCTTTATTTAATTATTTATATATTTGTTAAATTATTTATTAATTATGTAATGGGTGGGTCAGTTATGCATGCAGGAGTTGAAGGAATTAGTTAGAGTCAGTTATATTTCTCCTTCTATAAATATTATAGGTTTTAATCAAGTTAAGACATCGATGAATTGAATGAAGAAGACTTTATCTTGAGATTGGAGATTCTCCCTTCTTTTGGCTTCTTTTATCTCTCAATTGTGAGATCCTTGCAAATGAGAGAGATTAGGAGAGACTGATGAGTGCCTAGATCCTGGGAACTCATCAGCATTCTGCTTAATAAAATTTCCAAAAAAATAATCTTGACTATCATGTTGGATTGAAAATGTTGCTATCAGGTTGATGCTGTCCATGCCAATTATTCTGGCATGACAGTATCCCTCCAAGACATCTGCATGAAGCCACTGGACCAGAATTGTGCCACTCAAAGCGTCCTGCAGGTACATTCATTAATTTACTGCCAGAAAACTTTGGGCTTTTGTGATTATTGTTGTAGCAAATGCATATGGTATCAATATCTTCTGATCAGAATGTTATACCTTTTCTTTTCAATTTTCCTCCTGTTTACAGTACTTCAAAATGGACCCTGGAAATTTTGATAAGTATGGGGGAGTTGAACATTTGTATTACTGCTTTGAGGTAACAATTGCCAAATTCTATCTTAAAGTTGATTGTAGGCATTGACATTTGTTTATCATTTTTTCAAGTTCATATGCCGAGCGGTTTCCAAAATATTCTGCCAGGCAGTGCAATTTTGTTTCATGATAAATGATCTCACTTTCTGCGTGCTTATGCTCTCTCTTTATGGTTTGAAGAATGAAAAATTGGAACCTTACCTACTACATAGGGAGACTTTATGGATGCATTAAATGATAGTATAATACACAGCAACAAATTTATGTTGAAACCTTTATTTCTGGTGTCACTAGTAATGATGCATTGTCAAGGATATAATTTTTCACCAAAAGCTCCTTCAGAGAGCCATATGGTATTGATATCTATACCCTGCTGAAGTTGGGGGAGAGATGCAGGTTCTGTAGTATATATTATAATTAATATCACATTACCTCTCAAATCTCAAAAGATTTTAGATATCTTATTTTTTAAGTATGATATAGAAATCTTTGTTCCTCGTTTTCTGTTTCTTGTCATCTGGAGACACTTATCTGAAAGCAGTATCCCTCATTTGCATAGTTACATTTATGTTAATAATTAAAACCACCTCATTACCAAAAAGATTTCGCCAGACTTGCTGATTTTGTGAAATCGTATTCTTCAGCATTATTCATCAGCAGACCAATGTATGAGTGCATTTAAAGGTCCTCTTGATCCAAGCACTGTATTAGGAGGCTTCTCTGGGACCAATTATTCTGAGGTGCTTTATCTACTTTCCTAGTTTATGAAATATGAATGCAAATGAATTTTGCAGGGCATGAATTAACTGTGTTATGTTTTATTCAAGGTAGGCATCTGCTTTTGTTATAACTTATCCGGTGAATAATGCTATCAATGAGGAAGGGAATGCAACTGCAAAGGCAGTCGCTTGGGAGAAAGCCTTTATACAGTTGGTGAAGGTTTGCACTTCGTACTTACTTAGTTTTGCTGAATAATCAGTTAGGTTTATGCCCCCTTTTAACTTGTCCATTGGAGCTACTTAGGTCTGATTTCCAGCTATAGTGGCCAACTTAAATCTAAAGCGGGAACATGGGTCTAAACTCAATATATCTTAGATACCACCCAATGACTAATTCGCATCTCCAATCGAATTCTTGGGTCCTTGGGATTCGCATAACTTTCTAATGATAGCAAGCATAGATGTTTTAGAAGTATTCTTGCATTTTTTCTCTTGATGTGACTCAGTTGTGCTTATTATGTGGCTTTCTTTAATTGAGTTGCTGTGTTAATTGCTTTATTCTTGGTGGCCTATTTTCCTCCCTTATTTCATTACTTTATGTTTTGTTTTTGATAGGATGAACTTCTGCCAATGGTTCAATCTCAAAATCTGACACTTGCTTTTTCATCTGAAAGCTCCATTGAGGCAGAATTAAAAAGAGAAAGCACTGCTGATGCCATAACTATACTGGTAAAATCTCCGGAATATTATTTTTTTGTGAATGGTCAATACTTGTTTAGCCCATATCATTAATGATAAAAGCTTTATGATCATTTTATGAGACTTTGTATACTAATGAATGTAAATGTGGTCCCTCATTTTGTTGCAGATAAGCTATATTGTGATGTTTGCATATATATCTCTTACTTTGGGGAATACACCATGTTCTTCTTCCTTCTACATTTCATCCAAGGTGCTGTCCCAACCTTAGAGTGTGAACCCTCTTCCTTTTTTACCCCTTCTCTAATATCTGATGTTGAAATATCTTTTTTTGTAATTGTTCATGAATAATTGTACAAGTTATGGATTGCAGGTATTGCTTGGTCTTTCAGGAGTAATGGTTGTTATGCTGTCCGTCCTTGGATCAGTTGGATTTTTTAGTGCCATTGGTGTAAAATCGACACTGATCATCATGGAAGTTATTCCATTTCTTGTTCTCGCTGTAAGTGTTCACTTATGTAGCTATCAGATGAGCTACTAATGATAAAAATAATAATTTCGACCAGCAAAGAGAAAAATTGTTTGACGCAAAGTTTCATGGAATGGAGATGTTATTTTAGGAATTGTGTATGTTCTGTCAACGTAAAAATATATCCTATCATAAAATGCAATTAAAACAAAAAATAGGTATTTTTTTTTAATTTGCTCATCATAAGTGCATTCACTCATGAGTGGGGCAATTGCCAGTCAATTCACATGGTGTTCAAAGCAAAGTCTCAGATTAAAAGTTTAATCTACCCACATAACAATGCTTTACTGCAAACATCTATGTATGTTTTTCTATAACTTATGCGCAGTTCTAATGTGAGTATGAAACAATATATAGAAGAATTTATTTGAAAGCCTAACTAGGCATCATCATTGTAGGAACGCCTAATTAAAGAAATTTGTATACATTTCTCTAAGCAATATCGTTCTATACAAGCTAGAACATGATAAACAACATTGAAGCAAGAGCTTCTAGAGAAAAAGTGTTCTTATTGAAAAAAAAAGAAGAATAATCTTTTTTATGAAAAGCTTTTTTATGCTGATTAGGGAAACTGACTAAGAAGGTAAGACAGACTTGATTGATAAGCTAAAATCAAGGGTTAATATTCCACCAGATATATTATGAGAACAATTTTTATCATTTCTTCCAATTTTTTATGGTGTAGGAGCACATATAATAAAATGAACTTGCCTCCTCTCTTTGGTTCCTTTGCAGGGATATTTTTCTTAGTTTAATAACAAAATAATGCAGTAGAAGTAATCCACTGATTTTATTGAAGACAAATATAAAATATTAATGCACATATAAGTACTTTACCTATGTATTATTATTTATGCTTACATTCTTTGGCTTTTCAATATTTACCTTTGTATTAGGTTGGGGTGGATAATATGTGCATACTAGTTCATGCTGTGAAAAGGCAACAAATGGAGTTGCCTTTAGAAGGACGAATAAGCAATGCACTTGTGGAAGTTGGACCATCTATCACGTTAGCTAGTCTGTCTGAGGTTTTAGCATTTGCAGTTGGAACTTTTATTCCTATGCCTGCATGCCGGGTATTCTCTATGTTTGCAGGTAAACTCTTCGTTCCATGTGTGTTTTCTTTATAGTGGTCTCAGCCATTCCTTTTATGTTGATGCTAATTTTCAACTTTCCTTTGTGTTCTTTACAGCATTGGCTGTTCTTTTGGACTTCCTTCTACAAGTTACTGCCTTTGTTGCTCTGATAGTTCTAGACTTTTTACGAGCAGAGGATAGGAGAGTTGATTGTTTCCCATGTATTAAAGTATCTTCATTGCATGCTGATACTGATAAAGGTTATCACTAAGATTTTAAAAATAAGGCTTCTTGTGACACTCCAATATTTGTTGCCAATCCTTTTTATTTTATTTCAATCTATTTCTGTTGACATATGTTGATTTGTAACTTTAGGTATTGAACAGAGAAAACCCGGCATATTGGCTCGATATATGAAGGTAACTGGCATTAGTAAAATTGTTAAACCATTATCCTGTGTGTGTGAGAGAGGGGGTTGGGGGGGCGTTATTATCTTTTACTTGCACTTCAAAGGAATAAAACCAGAAGGCTAAACTGCTGAATTACAATTTTGTCAAGCACTGTGCCTGAAGCATTCAACCTAGAATAACTGTAATTTATTATGTTGCGGAAGGAAATATTTGTAGTTGGGATTCTAGTGATAGGATTCTAATTCTAATTTGGAAGTTTGCTTATCAAAAGGCATTTACCATTTAAGTTTGTGTTGTGCCTTTTGCACGCTTCTCATAATAATTATGTTCATTACATGATTTTTTTTAATTTCCCTTCTTTTACTGGCCTCCTGAGGTTTTTTTTCCCCGCATTTCTTAACTCTGTTTTCTGTTTTTCCTTTTCAGGAGGTTCATGCTCCCATTCTGAGTATTTGGGGAGTAACAATAGTAGTTATTGCTATTTTTTTGGCGTTTGCATTGGCTAGCATTGTAAGTTTTTGGGTTTGCTTCTATTGTCTTCTGTGAGATCAATTAAATTTTTCCTGTTCGTTTTTATAGTTATTATTTTCTAATGTGCCATAATCTGAACCATGTAGGCATTATGCACTAGAATTCAACCTGGTTTGGAGCAGAAGATTGTTCTACCACGAGACTCTTATCTTCAGGTTTAATATTATCACTGCCTCATGTTTTGTGCCCTTTATTTCATTTTCAAGTGTTTAAGATCTATATTATTTTCCTCCAGGGATATTTCAACAATGTTTCAGAATATCTCAGAATTGGACCACCTTTGTATTTTGTTGTAAAGAACTATAATTACAGGTATTTCTGAGTCAAGCCTTTTTCTGATCCCACCTGTGTTGTCAAATATATATTTTTGTATATTTGGTTTTCTCCAAAATCTTGTCCATCCATGTAGTACTTTTCCACCAATGTACTTTAGATGTACAAACATGGATAAATATCTTATACTGGTCATCATTGTGGTTTGTGTGCACATAGTTGGCCCACGTGACTCTGAAAATAGAAAAATTGTCCCCATATTAGACATAGCAATAGAGTTGGGTCCTACCTATCATGTGAGTGCCATATGGGTTCCACTCTGTATCTCTCACCATTAGAACCATTGAGGAAATTCAACCCAAAGGACTTCGGCAGGAATCATAGTAGTTTGTGGTTTCCTACACCTGGCATAGGTCTTCCATTCTCCATCACATGTCCTCCTTGATTGTGAGGTTGGATGGATCAAGAGTTGTTTCACCTTATCAATGTTTTAGACACCTATTTGGATTATTTATTGTGTTCTCTGCATTGATCTGCTAATTTTTCTGCATCTTAATTTCTTAAAATTTTTTGGTGTGAATGTTTCTGAAAGGAAATCTTACAGATTGCAACCTTTTTCCTTATATGTTTTATTTTAAAGATGATTCACTTTGTTGTTACTCACCTCAGCTCAGAATCAAGGCATACGAATCAGTTGTGCTCCATTAGTCAATGTGATTCAGACTCTCTTTTGAATGAGGTATACCATTAGCTTATCTTGCGCTGATTGATTTATTGTGGATCAGCATTTGACTTTATAAATTAGCTCTTCACAATTAGAAGAACATTTTACTTCTATTAGTTCTGCTTAAATCGAACCTGTGAGCCTAGCTATCCAAATACCTCTTTGTATTGATTTATTCTTTCGGTTGTTTTGATCTTCCCTTCTCTTTTATTGTTTTGGGATCTTGAATTCTCATTGGTATGAATTTTGTAATTGCCTCATAGATTGCAAGGGCATCCCTAATACCGGAGTCCAGTTATATTGCCAAGCCTGCTGCTTCATGGCTTGATGATTTTCTTGTGTGGATATCTCCGGAAGCATTTGGATGCTGCAGGAAGTTTACAAATGGGAGTTATTGCCCTCCTGATGATCAGGTCCATTTTGTTCTAACTGATGCTGGACAAAAGAAATTTCACCTCAGTTACTTTGTTTTATCTTTATATTTAGTTGCATAATTTGGGAACTATCTTTTAATATGGTTCTGGAATAGTCATGCTTTTGGTCTCACTATTGGAGTTTAATACGGTTTTTCTTTATGATATGGTAAACCCCTCTTCAATATTTCATGTGTTGAAGAAAGATTAATTGATTATATGATTGTAACAATTAAAATGAATATCAGGATATTCTTTCTGGTGGATATACTCATAAGAGTGAAGAGAAATATGGAGAGTAAAGATAAACTGAAGTAGGAGAAGCAAATAGAAATTTTTTGGTTTCTGACCTGCATAAATTAATTTTGTTTCTAGCCTCCTTGCTGTGCTCCTGATGAAGGTTCTTGTCGGGCAGTTGGAGTATGCAAAGATTGCACTACGGTAATCAGCATGTTCTACAATGGACAAAAGTCTGATAGTCTTATAGCATGAGTTAGAATGGTCTATTGATTCCCTTGCAATGTTTTAATCACAACTATATGAATCATGCAGTGTTTCCGTCACTCAGAACTTCATAATGATCGCCCTTCTACGGAACAATTTAAGGAGAAACTGCCATGGTTTCTTAATGCTCTTCCATCTGCTGACTGTGCAAAAGGTGGTCATGGGGCTTACAGCAGCAGTGTTGACTTGAAAGGTTTGTTGGGTTATATAAGTTTTTTCCCCTTCAAATGTAGGCATGAATATTTTCTCTGGCAGTGCATGTTTTAGTATGTTTGGCTTTGCAGTGGTACCAATGAGTTGATCATATTTTTGGTTGCTAGACTATGGTGGTGGCATTATCCAAGCATCATCATTCCGTACATATCATACTCCACTCAGCAAACAGGTAGCAATACTATCCTATTTGTTCATTGATTTCATAACATCAGCCAGCCCAAGATTTAACAGTAAAAATGTTCTAGGTTGACTACGTTAATTCCTTGAGAGCTGCTCGTGAGTTCAGTTCAAAAGTTTCTGATGCTTTAAAGGTAATGTGCTTAGGAGTTCACTTTAACCCCTTATTATTAAAGGAATTTACAGTAAAAATATAATAATGATTTGAGTGAGAAGACTTGTTTTCTTGCTCATCCCGTAGTACATGGGAATATTAATACCTGGCAGCTGCTGGAATAAAAATGAAAGGCAGAGTCGTAGATTTAAGTGTATTTGGTTTACGATGCTTGGACTGACAACTTTTTCTGCTGCAGATTGAGATCTTCCCATATTCGGTGTTCTATATGTTTTTTGAGCAATACCTTGATATATGGAAGACCGCACTAATCAACCTTGCTATGGCTATTGGTCAGTATTGACATGAAGAAACTTAGATATGCTTTCATTGATGTGCTCCAATTAAAATGCAATGAATACTGCCAACCCCACCCCCCACACACCAACACACACATACATGGGGGAAGGATCTGGTATCATGTGAAAACAAAGCTCGGAGGGTGAGACGAAGGAATTGGATCTTAATGGACTCACCATAAAAAAAAAAAAAAAATCTTCAAAGTTATGTGCCCCATACCCTCTGACCCCCCCCTTAACCCATGACATTTAAGAAAAACGAATATTCAGAACTTAAGATTGGATGAAATCATTTGAGGATAACCATATCTGACAATAATCTATTTGTTCAACATTGTATTTACATACAATGTGCGTACTTTTGAATTTGAAGAATATTAATTATTTATTATATTGGTGTAACAGGAGCAGTATTTGTTGTGTGCTTGGTTATGACTTGCAGGTGAAACTTTATTTTAGCCATTAATTTTAGTTTTTGGCATTTTAACTTTATCAAAGAGATTATCAAGGATTATTTTTTATTAATTAATGATGTTTTCATCTTATTCACTTATTTTTGTTTGTGCTTTGAACTTTAATGTAGTTTATGGTGTTCAGCAATCATTTTGTTGGTGTTGGCGATGATTGTTGTTGATCTTATGGTATGTTCCATTAAGCTTCTTATGTTTCTTCTCTTCCCTGGGAATTGAAACCACTATCAGATTAGAAATTTATAGTTTATTTGTTCGATGTTTTTTGGATTTTTGGATTCTTGTGAACCGAAAATTCTCTTGGTCTGCAGATCATTTACTTACAAGTTGTACTTTGTAGGGTGTGATGGCAATTTTGGACATCCAGTTGAATGCTGTCTCGGTTGTCAACCTTGTCATGTCAGTAGGCATTGCTGTCGAGTTTTGTGTGCACATTACTCACACCTTCGCTGTCAGTACCACTCTGCAATTCATTTTGACGAATTTGATTTATCCAAGCAAAACATCATTTGTTTTTGTTTAAACTTTGAAGTTCATCATCTCTTCCTTCCTTCTTGATTTAGTTGGAAGTAGTGTGCGATTACATCAGGAAAAAAAAAGAATGATAATGACAACATGTTGCTCAAGTCCTCTGAAATTTAACGGTTTCATAATGTTATTGCACTATCTTTTTACAGGTGACAAATGGAGACAAAGAAAAACGTGCTAAGGAGGCTCTGGCTACAATGGGAGCCTCAGTTTTCAGGTGATGTAGGCAGACATCCATTTTCGTATTTCCTGACTTTTCTCAAGATGCAAACACGTGCTGTTTTCTGCACCAATTTCATGTCCAGTGAAAACGGAAATCCATGTGCTACATCAGGATCCGCATCCATATCCAGTTCGGCTTTAGTCTGCTTATTATTTTCTCTTCACTCAGTTCATTTCTGGTGATTGCAGTGGGATCACTCTGACAAAGCTGGTTGGAGTTATTGTTCTTTGTTTCTCACGGACTGAAGTTTTTGTGGTATTTTTGATAAATCATCCTTTGTTTTTGGTTAGTAGGTAGTATGTACAAGAACCCTTGTTATAATTTACCTTCCTGTTTTGCAGGTATATTACTTTCAAATGTACCTGGCTTTAGTACTACTTGGTTTCTTGCACGGACTAGTTTTCTTGCCGGTTAGTCATCCTTGCTGATTTCTTGTTTAATTTTATTTTTCATTTAGTCAAAATGGACCAAGTTAGAAAAGAAAAGGCACCAGAATACCTGCTGGTGAGCTATAGATTCTCTGCAGTATGATGTACCCGTTGGGGTCTGGGTGATGTTCATTTTCCTAAATCGTGGGTACCAAACAAGTTTACTGTTTTCTGTAAGATGGTTTTGCCACGTTGGAACGTGTTTTCAAATACGTCCTATGTGATAGTATCGCTAGTAAGCCATATATTACAAATTATAAATGCTTTCTGGTGCTTGTATACATCTTGATTTCATTTACTTGGTGCTGAAGGTAAAAACAATTCTCCATTGATTTTGTTTTGTTTGGGAATAATAGGTGGTATTGAGCATCTTTGGTCCACCGTCAAGAGGCGTACAAATTGAACGGGAGGAAGATGGTTCATCAACTTCTGCATAATTTGTGGACATGATGTCACAAGGGCAAGGCCCTCGCTAATATACCAACTAGTTAGGAAGTTTACACAATGTATAGAATGACTTGAGGGAATAATAAAACAGTAAAGTACAAGAAGAAAGAAAAGAACACCAAATTTTGTCCCACTAGCCTTAGTGTTGATGAGAGCGAATCGGAATTCATGGGTTGTGGGGTAGAAAACAGAGTCATCTATGTATTTGCTGCTGCCACTACTACATGACACCAGGATGATCGCGAGCTTGAGAAGTGGCTGACATTTATTCAACTGAGGTGGGGAAGTTGAGTCGGCATTGCCTATTTCTCTGTCTGCGAATCTTCTTGAAACAATTTGGCACCTGACCCATTGACAGCCAGAAGCCGAAAGCACGATCCAGCATTGATTCTAGTGAATCATCCTTATTCAAATGGCCTTGCAGCATTTTTAATTCCCAAAAACAGAAAGTTCATTCCGCACGCATTATCTTTCCTTTGTTTTATTTTTCAACTTTTCCGTTGGCTATATTAATATTATGGTAGGGAGCTGCCGTTGATCAAAAGCTAGATGCCACAATCACCATTTTTCCTTGAATACTGAATTATTAATTCCACTAAGCCTGTTTCATGTGAGGGAATTATATGTGCTTTGTATTCCGTCTTGAGTCTAGATTCTAACAATTACGCAAAATTTGTAAGAAATTCATTAATCACTTGCAGAAATAAATCTACCCTTATCTTGGACTCCACATCCTACATAGTAATTATAACAAGACACTATTTTATATGGTCTATTCTAATCCTAACAAAGTTAATTAAGATACATATTATATCTTTAATACATCCTCGAGTTGACACTTGGTCTCAAAGTATCTAACTTACCAATACAAACATCAAGCGTGAAGTGATTAAATCAATTAATCAATTAGAATAGCAACAGATGAGGCTTTTCTTTTTAATTCTTCACTCATCTTCTACATACCCTGGGCTCATTTTTATCTGTGCCATTGTAACTTTTGTCAATCATGAAACTCAGTCAAGTTTCGAATCTCCACATACTCAAGGCCTGCTTCTCTTGCCAACCTTTGCACTCTTCCCTTCTGATTCACTTCCCCAATATTTTAATAGTCATAGCACACACTTTATCTGAAAGGAATTCGTAATCCTCATCCACTTCTTCATCCAACGCATGACCACTATCTCAGCATTTTTCACAACTTGATTGCCACACCTCCCCACATTTTTCCTTTTAGCATTGGCACTGTATTCGTGTTCCTTCATCTGGCGATGGATCTTCTCTTCAATCGCCTAGTCAATCTAATATCATACTGAGGAACTTCCCAATTTTCCGTGAGATGGGAATATTCCGCTTGATTGTACCTTTACTGGGTCCCATTCTACTTTAAGCAGAGCAACCCCACCTTTCTTTGAAAAGGAAATTCTCTCTACCGAGAATCGAAGCTTCAACAGCGTATCCAGAAGAAACCCAGATTGTTTCGCGCTTCAGTATTGGGAAACGGCTTTCTTTGATGTATCTTCAACTGCAATTTCCTTGTTCAAAGAATTTTACAGATCCTATCCCACAGATCTATGATCTGTCTGCCACTAAGAAATTTAGAAGCCAAAGCCATTAGCACAGAGCAAAGGGAGATATCCACTACAGTAAATTATTCCATGCAAGGGGTGACTCTGATTATCATCAAGAAAGCTTTAGTCAACGGTTTATTATCAGCGACGATTATGAAATGGTATCTTCTGTTCAATGCAAAACGGTGGGGTCAGAGAGGGCCTCACTGGACCCATCATCATCTGCCATTCTTAACGGAGATCGCAGACCTTGACGGCGTTGGTTGACGATTCATCGACTCGAGCGAACATGCTTCCATCTTGAAGAACAATTGGCGGACTCAGCAAGATTTCAGGGAAGTAATATCTGAAACGAAGCTTTTACAACAACAACAACAAAGGATTAAAGATGCAAGGTTGCGACGGCGTGGACAAATAAGTTTTTATTTGCCATTCTTCTGCACGCAAAGATGAACAAATAAGTTTTTATTAATGAGATGATCGGAAATTCGGCAGTGATTAATTACAAAACAGTGGAGTGAGAAAGATAGGTCGTTCAAAGTGTTTTCACAATGGAACGTTTCGTGGAAATAAATAGCTGATCTTCAACTTTGTCACTTCTCCGCTTGTCTAATGACTTCCAATGATTTAAGGGTTGTGGTTATTGAATCTTTAAATCTAACCGTCTGGTCCAATGTTTTGAAGATATTGGACAGACTTAATCTCTTTGTTAGACCCCACAGATCTTTTAAGCATTCGACTGTTAAACCACTGGATGGATCAGGTCTTTGATTAGGCTTGCAGACCTCATCAGCCCAAATCAATTTTGACATACAGTATTTATCAATAAAAAATATTTTTTATAGGTAGTTCGCTTTTAATTTTCCTAAAATTTATGTTCTACTGGCAAAAACGATAAAATTTATGTTCTACTGGCAAAAACGATAAAAATTATGTTCGATATTATTATTATTATTATTATTATTATTTATGTTCTATATTATTAATATTGATATACTGATAGTCTAACACCTTACTATCATCCAGTGAGAATCCAATTTCTCTTGGCCCAAAAAAAAAAGAGAATCCAATTTCTCAGGTTAAATCCGGAAAGATCACAAATGGACTTAGTATCACTGTTCAAAAAGAAAAGGTCGGGCCTAGGCTTGTGCCATTTGTATTTTCAGAATTTACAGTGACCAAATTTTGACGGCCATTGCTTCTTCACGTGGTAGGGGATATGCTTTCTCTTGGGGCAGAAGAGACAATAGATGATGCAGCAGATGTTCTGGAGATTATTGAAGAATTAGCTTCTACAGAAAGTGAGGTTGCTAAAGGAAAAACAGAAGGGCGCAAAAACTCCCTCAGCTGTTGCCAAAAAACTGGAAGGATCAGCTTACGTAGAAAGTGAAGTTAATGGTTTGACAAAAGTTAACTGGAGCAGATGTTACAGAGATTCCTGGAGACTCGTCTTCAGTATCAAGTGAGTTGGCTTCATGCAAAACAGAAGATGCAGAAGTGGGAAAAAAACGCATAACTGAGAATCTATGTCCGTTGTAAATAGCAGTGTTTAGCTTCATACTTGTGCACATGAAGGATTGGCAGGTTTTTGGGGTGTAGATTGGGAATTTGATGTGGATTTTGGAGAAACCTTCGCCCCTTTTGACAAGCATTAGACAACTTTTCGTTTTGAGATACGAGTGTGTATCTAATAAACGCAGATAGATGGTTGCTTCATGCGATGAAGGAGGCGCAGATTTTCTCCCCATGTAATTACAGCAAACGATTCCTTTGATAAGGAAAAGCAACAAATATCTCCAAACACACGAAACTCAGTACAGGATTATTCAAGAGTCAAGGATCACAAGTTTAGTCTTTATCAATCTGCTTATTTCATGATTTAAAAACACGAGGCTAAATTCAGTATTACGGAGTATCAACTGCTGGTTCATCTTAAAAAGTGATTCCAATGATAAGTAACTGTCTCAAGAGCCAGAGATCACAATAAATCCGTTTCTCTTTTTCAACAGTAATCGGGAAAAATAAAGATACGAAAAATCAAATCCTCCGAACCCTCGAAGCTCCAATTTTCTTGTCTGCCCCAATAGTAGATTTCTCAGAGTTCGAAGGCAGAGGAGGGAGCTTCTTGTTTCCTTTGGTCATGCTTCTAAGCATGTATCGAGGACCCTCCAATCGCTCCATCGAGCAAGTCGCCGAAACGGATTTCCGCAGGCTCTCCAGTTTCTTAGAACTGCTCTTCTTCTCCAACTCGACAGCTACGCCAAGATTATACGTAGGCGCTTTACCATAATATCCGGTCTTCTTTCTCTTCAACCGCTCATTCCTCTTAGCAGAGTATTCAGCATAAAACCTTCCTCTCTCAAACAGTATCCCCGAATCCACGCCGAATGAATTGGTAAATGCAATATTTTCGGAATCCGTCTTCCCAAATTCTTCCCTCACCATATTCGTCAAAGCCCGTAATTCACAGGAAATTGTGCGGTACTCGGGTCGAAGTTCAGATTCATCGATGTTCTGGCAGCCAATTGATTTTTTGGATTCTGTCAACGGACCTACCAACCACGGAAAATACATTTAAAAAAGAAAGAAAGTGAAAAAATGGCCGAGCCAACGGTCGATATCATTGATTTAATTGTCTACACGAACCTGGTGGAGTTTGAAGTGAACAGGAGTTTGATGGACGGAGAACTCGGCGCGTTCGAAGACGCATAGGCGATTTTGCCAGAGGAGGCTTACGATCCGACTTCATCTTGGATACAGAGTACATAGTTGAGGTCTTCAAGAACGCGATGAATGACTTTAAATTGAGTGATTGAATTGAGAAACTGAGTAGTTTGGAGTTTGGCACTTGAAAAAAAAAATGGACGACTTGAGCACATCTGTTTGAAAATTTAAAATCAAGATACCAGAAGCAGATGACGCTCGCCTCCAACGGTCAAATCTTGGATCGGACGGCTTCGATGCTCCGAGCTGGATGCCGTTTGGCCCCAACATGAGGTGGACCGGAATTAGAAAGTTACAGTGCGGGTCCCACAAATTTTTGTTAGCGGTATTATACTCTTATTGGGCTTTTTGGGCCATCGATGATATGCTTTGGGGATGAGATGGGCCAACCTCGTAAGGGTTCTTTTGAATCAAGAACAAGTAAAAGAATGATTGGGGCAATTCTTATGAATCAAGGCCCCAATGCCCAATGCAAAAAGGTGTCGTCCATAATTCCGAAAACACGGGTACAAACACCCAATGATTCTGTACCCCTTTGTACAGCCCCATTTGGAGAAGGTAAAATGCATTCCAGACATCAAGATTAGAGGTGGTAAAACGGGTTGGTGGGGGGTTGTCTCAACCCGCCCCACCTAGCCCGTGGGTTGGCGGGCCAGCCCGCCTAACCCGCCCTTTTATTTTTTATTTTTTAAAAAATTATTTTATATGTATTTTTTTTGCTTTTTTTCGATCCCAATATTTTTTACAAAGGAAAAAGTAATATTAAATGTTATTTTTAAGAAATTATTGAACACTTATTGATAGGATTGGAAAGAGAAACATGAAATTATGCAATCTTATAGAAAAAAATTGGGTAAAAATTTAAAAAATATTAATTTTATAAATAAAAAATAAAAAATAATTTTTGGCATTGGCGGGCTCGGGTTGGGATTCCCGAGCCCGCCAACAGAGAAAAGGTTGGCGGGCTGGCCCGCTCCAGCCCGCCAACCCCGCGGGCTGGCCCGCTTTCCCACCTGTAATCAAGATGCATTCTGGATTAATGAGTAGTGTTTGATAACACATTTTGACAAAAGTCATTTGTGTCTTGTTCCCGTAGTTGGTTGGATCAAGTGGTAAGTGGCTTGTTCCAGCTTAAGCAATGTCTCGAGTTCGAGTCCTTGTGTATGTAGAAGCCACCGTTGGGAGACTCACCCACCATTTCCAGGTGCGCGATGCGGGTCGGGTCCGGATTAGTCGGGGCAAAGCTCCGGAAACCGAGCGGGAAACAAAAAAAAAAGTCATTTGTGTCTAAAATGCATTCTATAGCCCAAAAGTTCAAAGGAGAAAAAGCTTCTTTGGACTGAAATGCATTTCAAGTCGCGACCTAAACATGAAAATTTCAATTTACAACTTACATATTCTAACCACTTTTCATCATTTTGTTTTCCTCTAATTTTATCCCAACAAAAATAAAATATATATACACATGCTTATATTATTTAATGAGATTCATTTATTAAGTCATTTCCCACCAAAAGTTACAAGTTTTCATTTTCTAAAATATATTTTAGATAAAAATCATTTTATAAAATGCATTCCACCCAAAAATCATTCTCTCAACTATATTTCAAACACGAACATTAGGTTGGGCCAGAATGAAATCAATGCATGTCGGCCAAGAAGGATAAAAGTAAGCCCTTTTTTTGGTCCCCAATCAAAATGACTCACAATGTCTTTACCAAAAAAAAAAAGACTCACAATGTGTCTGTTTGAAAACGCGATAAAGAAATACTTTTATATAAATTAAAATAAATATGTGAAGGGGATTATCTTGTTTTAGAGAAAACCGCTTTTAAATGTGCATTTAAATCCTGTAAACACTCCACCAAACATGTACCGTCCGTAGCTATTGAAATTCTTTTGCTTATTGAAATTCTAAAATCAAGTTTCCCAGCCAAAATAGTCGTTCAGGATTGGGAAAAGCCTATTTTTACAGCAGGCAAATTTTTCACAGATTCACTCGCAACTGGATTACAAGTATTTAGCCCAAACTCGTTGAGCGAGCCCTCAGTTCGGACTGGTTTTATTTTTTTGTTGTTCTGCTTTCTTAGTTTTGACCTCTCGGTATAGAAGTCAACGTGTTGAATAGCGGAGGGAATCAAAATCCAATGTGTTGAATGGGACAGAAATAATAAGGTGAGACGCTGGAATATCTGGAAGGAATAAAATGAGAATCAAGCTTGTGCCAAAACAATTAATTAACCAACTAAACGAGATGTGGCAGCTAGGACTTGGATAGGAATTGGTGCTCTCAAGTTAAAAATCAAGTCTCACTGAAAAGTCTCACTGAAACGTCTCACTGAAACAATTAATTCTTTTGCTTGTATCAAAAAAAAAAGTCTCACTGAAACGTAAATTTACATGCCCGTTTTTTCTTGTCTATTCAAAATGCATCTCAATTTCCATACGTTTTAGCCTTAATTTTGGTGGATTAACCCAAAGAAGTTAATAGATCGTTTGAGAACGCGGTGAAGAAATGTTTTTACCATTTATAAGGTAAATGTGTAAAGAAAATTATCTCATTTTATTGAAAAACACTATTAAATGTGAGATTAACTTTTTCAAACATAATTTTTTAATGCAACATGACAGGTTGGGGCAGAGCCCAACCTGAACTTTTATTTTATTATTTATTTATTTATTTCTGGTTTGTTTTAGACAAACTGGGGCGGGGAGAGTTATCGCATCTCAGTATCTGAAAAGTTACAGATCTATCCATCCAATTCCCTCCGTCCAGGCCTCAAGACGACGCCGTAGTCATTCCTTGGAGGCCATTCTTCATGCCCGCTATTCATGGTTTTATAAAAGTAAAACAAAATCAAACAATGCGTTTTGGCGAAGTGTTTTGTGCCCCAAAAAGGAGCTTTTCCAGGTAAAAGCACGGTGGAGCAAAATACAGGCATTTGGATCAGCGGGTTGTCAGAAGGACTTTTGGCGCAAAAGCCAATTCTATCGAGAAGCTAATCCAAGCTGCTTCTAGCGAAAAAGCCGGGACATCAGTGGAAGAGCTGCGACGAGGAGGATGGGAGACAAGAAGCTAATAGAAGGTTAGAACTGCGATGAGGAGGTTGGGCGATGACGGTGGTGTTCGTAGATGTGTGCCATTCATTCTTCTTCATTCTTGTTTGCTTTCTCTGTGCATTGCGATAGACGAAGCAAGCCAGAACAGAGCAATGGACGAAGCTTTGGTGATGTGTGTGTGAGTTCGACGGTGGTTAGCAGTCGTTCGCCTCTGCTGTCTCCAGGAGGAGTGGCGGCGTCTTGAGGTGCTTGTCCCTGGAGGTGTCTGAAGCGAGCTCTTGCTCTGTCTCTCGCGTTCTCCTTCTTCCCTCTGCCGCCGCTTGCTCTGTCGCATTTGTGTGGTCTGGCGGAGTGAACCCATGAATGAATGAGGAGGCAAGCTCGGTGGTGCTGGAGAGTGCGTTGTGTGGTAGAAGGAATGGGGGTTGCGGCTCGGTGGTGCTGTGGAAATAGAGGTATCGCCGTGGCGGCTTCTCAGGTCTGTAGGTCTAGTGTGTGCTTTACCGGCGGTGGTATGAGGTATCCAAACGGTTTTTCCTTTTACAAAAAAAGTCACCTTTCTACTGCTAATCCAAACATAAATTACGTTACATTTTTAACTTCTACCCAGAATTCTTTTTTCAAAATAACTTTTATCCAAAAATCTTTTTCTTTAAAGCTAATCCAAACATACCAATAAAACCCAGCTTGTGACCGACCTTGTCAGCTTCCATTTTCTCCCTCTGCAATTTCGCTCTTCTTCTGAGCGGGGAGCCCGCCTCCGTTCTGCCCCAATGGCATTTCATCGGCGACGTCTCCGCCATCACCAGCGCTTCCGCTTTCTTATTCCGCTTATTTCTGCCATCACCACTGCCATACTCATTCTCTTCGCTCTCCTTTCCCTTTTAGCTCCCTCTCCTGTCGATACTGCTCATCTTCACCGGAGCCGCCGCCAATCCTCGGTACTCTTCCCGTCTCTTCCTTTCTTGCCCTCAAACTCATAAGCGTAATTCATAATGAATCTTATGTGAACTCCTTACCCGTTTCCCCCAATTCTTGTCTAGTTCGAAGCCGAGGCAGATGGCGCGATTGGAGTGCCCTCGTTTCTCGTTCCGGTTAGGGTTCATTTAATTTATTTAGCTGGCCGGCTCATATGGTTTTTGTCTTCGTGACTTGATACTGGGTTTCTTCTTGTATCTTAATTCGGTCTATGTGCTTTGTTTTAATTTCTGATAATCAGCCCGATGGAGGAAAGTTAGATCGCGATATCTGGAGCGCTAGAAATTCAGAGTTTTTCTTTGGCTGCAGCAATGCGAGCACCAAGTTTCCAAGTGCGTATCTCATTGCACTATGTCTGATCAGTTCCCTACTTAAGCGTTGCAATGTAAAACTACTAATTTCAAATTAGGAGGACGTGCCTCTATCTTCTGAGTCCTAAATGCTACTTTCCTTTGATTCCATTTATTTAAATTTGACAGAAACTATGGTTTTCGTGTGGCAGAAGCTGAAGTGATCACGCAACCTAATCGATATTTGATGATTGCAACTAGTGGAGGTTTGAATCAGCAAAGAACAGGGGTAACTTATCTGAACTCGTGTGATTTGTACAATGAAGCAGTATTTCATATTCGTCTCTTGCTTCTCTGAATGATCCATCGTATGTGGTTCTAAAATTTGTAATTCAGATATTCAAAAGCATAACATACTTTTTGTTAAAAGAAAGAGAAAAAGAATAATCAGAAACAATATAGTGCTTGTTTGGGAACTTCGTTGGGAAAATGGATTTTACAGATTTCGAGGCATTTTGGGAATTTCGAGATGGTTTTACGGATTTCAAGATGGTTTTTACAGATTTTAAGATGGTTTTGTCTCGGCTTACGTGCACTGTTGGGAAGAATGGCTTCCCAAACAAGCGCATAAGGATGTGATGAATCAGATTTACTGTAGAATGAATCAGTCAATTGATTATCTTTCTTTTGATAAGTTAGAATGTTGTCATCGAATGGAGATAATATATTGAACTTGGAGCATATTAACAAAACAAAACATGAAGAATTTTCATCTGCATTCAACCAAGGCTGCTGGAATGCCTGGCATATTTTTGTCCATTCTGATGTTCTTGGATGCCTTTTCATTTGTTTGAAACGGTAGAATTGTTAAATTCCTGGTTTTGGATGCAAGACTCCGTACAACTGAGATGATGAGCCCTCTGAGGAACTTGTAAACCGTAAAGTATCATCTTCAAGATGACAACAGTTGTTGAAAAACCATACTTGGCGTTTTTTTTTTCATTCCTTCTTGTAATAGAAAATCTTGTGAATTCTATTGTTTGCTTCACAGCCTGACTTATTGAAACCAGTACAAACAGCCTGACTTATTGTATTTCTGGATCACTGTTTTTCGATGTTTGTTGATTACAAATATTTGCGTACTGTTGGATCCACAGCTAACTGGCCAATCCTGTGACTATGGGTTCTGTGAGAGAGAGGAGTGAGGTGTTGGGCATATATTATCTGTGAAGGGGTCAGGAGGGCAGCTATGGAGTTTGTGAGTGAATTAGTGTGAAGAGCCTATGGCGCTTGAATCCATAGGGACCTTGGTGTTGTATTTATGTCGTGTTCTTGTTTTCCCAAAATGTGTAGCTAATCTAGCTTAGACCTACACTTCTGGATTTTATCGAATAGTACGTTTGAGTTGTTGGGTTCCGTCACGTACTATTATGTCAATATCAACCCTTCTTTTCTGTATCTGGCAGATAACAGATGCTGTTGTTGCTGCACGAATTTTAAATGCTACTCTTGTTGTTCCAAAGTTGGACCAAAAATCTTATTGGAAAGATTCTAGGTCGGTTATGGAAGGAAATATAGTTAGTTACACCCTATTTAATTATGCCATTAGTCTGATGGAATTTTTTAATGTAAAAGATTGTCACTCTTTGCCTTTTGCAGTAACTTCTCACAGATCTTTGATGTTAATTGGTTTGTCTCCTATCTGAAAAAAGATGTTAAAATTATCAAGCAACTTCCTAGAAAGGGAGGGAAAACGTTAACTCCATAACCATGCGTGTTCCAAGGAAGTGTAATGAAAGATGCTATATAAACCGTATAGTACATGTACTTCTGAAGAAGCAAGTTTTGTATTTCCAAAAAATTCTCGGTTGCCTATTTCTTGTGCAACTTATTAGATGCTATAATGTCATTAAGAGGACTCTTTCTCATCTGTCTGTTTGGTTGCTGTTTGTGGCATGGAAGGCATCTAATATTCAAGTTATATGCTCCATTATATATATTATATTATTTGACAAAACTTCATCTGGCATTTCCTTACCTATATTTAATCAATCTAGTTGATTTGTCTGTACAAAATATGCTATTCAGTGCTTTACATGGAATTTCTGAAGTCCTTTCCTTAATGCTAGAAGAAAAAAAACCAGGACTTTGGATCAGTATAGTCAAATGTTGGTGTAGTGTAACTTGTTGGGGGATAACTAGGTTTCATGTCACTAGTATTTGCGAGTTCCCCTTTGCTTTTCTCATATAATCCTCATACCTCACATTAATGCTATCTGGGACTGTTGTAGACCTTAATTGAACTTGATCACTCGAGCTTTCTGTTATAGTAAGTGTTATCAAGATCTTTTTTTTTTTAATTTTAATTGTAAATTTAAGCTTGTTAGGATATGGTCTGCAATAGAGTATAAAGGTGTCATGTAATCCATGTAGCCAACCCTTCCTAGTGGGATAAGGCTTTATTGTTGTTGTTGTAAATTTAAGCTTGTTATGCATGATTCTTCTAGAGTCCAAGTGGGACAAATCTTATAGCACCTTTATTAAGATGAATTATATTATTTAATTGAGTGTGATCAGCACTTGAATTTTCATTAACTGATTACTGTCTCTTGTAAGTATGATGCGTTTCAACCACAATGCTGATGTTTAAATCACCCTATTGGTCTAGGAAGATTGTCTCTTTTCTTCTTTTTCTTCAATTTTAATCCTGACCTGAAGCTACTTGCATTATTAATGTCTTTCTTGAATTTGTATAGGGGTTAATGCCTGAATATTTGTTTATCTCAAAAACATACTACTGCTGCTGCTGCTGCTGCTACTTCCCCCCTTTTTGTGGCAGGCTGTCCAGCTGACCAAGTTTGACTATAGGCTTTCTAACAGGTTAAGTACGGATTATCAGAAGTT